>JABXES010001308.1:0-41825 GCA_013375695.1 Dictyostelium brefeldianum
AATTCTTTAATTTGTTTTTTTCTTTTTTTTTTTTTTAAATTTAAAAAAATAAAAAAAAAAAAAAAAACAACAAATGATAAAATAAAAAAATAAAATCTCTACAAAACTAGTTTTTAAAAATTATATGTGCAATGTTTAGCCTATATTAATATGTACGTACCCATAATAATTGGTATTATTGTTGTTTAAAAATAAAAAAATAAAAAAACTAAAAAAAATATTAAAAAAAATTACAATTGTGCAATTGACCAATTGAAAATTACTATTTGGTTTTATTTTGGAATTAATTAAAATATGAATTAATAAATAACAACGATAAAACAATATATTCATACCACCAACAAAGCTATTGTATGTATACATATCAAAATACCAACCAAAATTAAAAAATTAAAAAAAAAATATATGCATTTCTTTTGTGACAATAATTGCTAGCAGTGGTATCTTGTATTATAAAACAATAATAATATATATTGTAAAATAACTAATATTGTTAACAAAAACATCAAATATAATTATTTACAATGTACAATAAAATACTAATATATAAATACGAATATATACTATTAAAATAAATTTGTAAAAAGAAATCCCGGTTTTTTTAAAAACCATTACTATTTTATATTACTAGTGATAGGAGTGGTGGTGGTGGTGTTGTATTTAAAAAACAAATATTTATTTTATCATATGATTTATTTAATTAAATATCAAAATATGACGCAGATGATGATGCTAAAGATATTAATTTCTTTATATATTCTCTTTTAATATTAATTATTTATACAATTCACTGTATATATACAAAAATAAATTAAAGAAATTCGTCATTTTTTAAAAACGGTTTTGTCTCATACAACAACACATTTAAATATATACATTAAAAAATAATAAAAAATAAACACCAATAAACTTATTCTTTGTGCGTAGAAATATAAAACAAACACTTACTAGCCCACACCATACACCACCAAATATATTAACACCCACAGATATATAAAAATACAAAAAAATTAATTTTTACTATCATCAATCAAATAAAAATACAAATATAAAAAAAGGGGGTAAAAAAAAAATAATATTAAAAATTAATTTTTAAAACTTTTTTTCATAACACTATATATGTTTAATTTAAATTAGTTTTTTATTTGTTATTATTATATGTAATAAAAAAGTTCAATGAGACTGTATATATACAACTAGAATCTACTACACATTAAAAACTAATTAATTTAAAAAAACACATTTTTATAAAAAAAATAATAATTTAATAAAATAATAAAACGAAAAGCATGTGATATTAAACTATGTTAAAAAATTATGAAAATTAATTATTTTTAAAGGTGTGATGTTAATTTATTTATTCTTTGTTTAGTCAATAAAATTGAATAAAATTATTGCATGTTGACATTGTTGTCAATATTTTAGTCGAATAATTATAACAACTGGAAACAATTGGAAAATAAGTATGGGTTGAATAAAAGAAATAACCCTTTTGGGAAACAAAAGATTTTGTAAAAATGATTAGAGGTCAGAATATCATTAATGATTGGTCATTATTTACTACAATCTCTTATTGAATAAAAAAACACGTTATTTTATTTTCACATTATAAATTACTGATTGTTGATGGGTTTATTGGTTATTGTGTGTTTATTTTTCTTTTTTTGGAGATTATTTTCATAAACAATCAATAATAATAATAATAACATCAGCAATAACAATATCAGTTTCTTTTTTTTTCTTTTAAAAAACAAGATTGGGTAGAATATAATATAATATTATTTTTATTTGATTTGATATTATTATGATTGTTTTATTAAAACACACACTGGTAAATAAAATCCAAATTAATCCAATTCGGATTGAACAATAATAAATAAACAATTGTTGGTTATTTATTTCTTTAATAGTGAAGAGAAATTAACAAAACTACAATCACTTTAATTGGTAGTTTTTTGGGTGGGTAATACTGCAAATTTAAAAGTGTAATACTGTACAATGATACCTATGATTATATGGATTCTATATTTTTTTATTTTTGTTATTAGTTTTATATTATAATATTATTAAGAGGTGGAAAAAAAAAAAAAAAAACTACCCCATTTTTTTATTATTATAATATTAGTTTAGAATGATATTAACATGCACATTAATAATGATTAAAATGAAAAAACACACGCTTAACAACATTGGTTTGAGGAAAAAAATTATTAAAATTATTAAAAAAATAAATAAAAACAAGCACACCAACCACATTATCAACAATTTCTAAATACAATTGGGTATTACTAACAACAACACAATCAATCCAAATCCCAAATATAGAACACACACTATAAACACATCACACCTACCACCTATCATGATAGTAACATTAAAGGTCGAAATCACATCAAAACTTTTTAAAATGGTTTTTTAATTTTTTGAATTTTTTATAATTTTGGTGGGTAAAGTGAAATTTTCCCTCCACCATCGCTATGTGATTTAAAAATTTAAAATTTAAATGAAAAATAAAAATATCAATGATGTTTGCAATAGAAAGAGGTGTTTTGATTTTTGTGGTTTGTTATTGTTATTATGATGATTTCACACTGTCTCTAAAAGGATTTGGAGGTTGGTTCTACTTTTTTTTATTATTATTTTCTTTTGTTTTTTAAAAAAAATATCAATTTGGTGATCATTGTGCAAATAAAACATTATAAAATATATTTGATAAATATCAAAAACCAACAACGTACCATACTTGATATACTTGTTTGTGGACCAATTTGAAAATTTATATTTTTGCTGTGTACTATATTTGCAAATATATTTTTATTATTGGGTTATACAATTGTATTATAGACCATTAAAAAAATTAAAAAATCAATCCAACACTATCAAAATCTAAAACATAAGCAAATTTTAAAATTTGGCGCCAATATTTATTCATTTTTATATGTGAAATTACAAAAAACTAACGACTTGATATTTTTAAATTTTTTAAATTTTCATTTCAATTCTAATAATAAATTACCAATTTACAAATTATCATTGATATTATTATTATTATTTTCATTATTATAAATTAATTACTCGCTCAATCAACATACACACAAATCTATGGTTTTTTTTCTTTCTTTTTTATTGGTTAATTAATAAATATATTTTTATAATTTTGCAACAACGCGTATATATAATTGTAGTGGTTGTTCAAAATTGTTTTCTTGCGGTTGGTTTTGCAAAAGATACTTTTATGATTTGATCACCCATAATTGGAAAACCATGAATTGAAACCAAACTATTTATGGCTTGTTCTAAAGATCCCATTTCAATTAAAGCCATTTTCATATCATTTCTGTTGTTATAATTATTAGTAAAATGATCATCATGATGTTGTTGTCTTTTTGTTTTTCTAAATATACATACTGAAAAAATTTAAATGATTTGATTTCACCTTGTGCAATAAATAATTCTCTAATCTTTTTTTCAATTTCTTCAGTATTACCAGCACTTTGATCAGGTAAGTTTGAAAGATGTAAAAAACTAGATGGTGGATGTATATTTTGATAATTTTTACTACCAGGTAATTTAAATCTATGCATTGGCGAACCTGTAAAATCTTTAGTTAATTCGCCCTAATGATGTAAAATAGTAAAATGATGATGTGATATGTTAGTGTATGAAAATCAAATTAATTAAACGTGTTGTTTTTAAAAATATTTGAAAAACAAAAAAAACACCCCAATAAAAATCTATAGATTATTAATTTTTAATTAACCCCATTTTAATCTATAGATAATGAAAAATCATTTCAATGATTGAAAATTAATTTTGTTTTTTTCATTCAACACACACCACACTATCACACTATAAATAAAAATAATAAATTAATTAACAAATTAATCAATATAAATACATACATTATCCTCTCCAGGTCTTGGTAATTGTACTAATTTGTGTTTTGATAAATTAACTCTGATTGTGTGACCTTTAAATGGGAACGAATGTAAAAGTTGTAATATTAATTCACTATTGGTGAGATATTAATTAATTTAAAAAATAAAAAAAGTTAGTGTGCGAAACATTGGTCAAATTACAATACAAAATATTATTTTTACATACGCTTGTTGTGATGTATTCATTTGAATTAATGCAGTATCTTTATGATTATATAAAATTTTAACTCTAACTGGATCTCCATAAATTCCAAAAAGTGTGAATAAATCATCTGGTGAAACATTCTAGAATTGCCATTGATAATAAAAATAGTTAGTATGTATTCATTAACATAATAATATCAAATAATGATACAAACATCTAAAGGTAAACCAGCAACAATTAATACACAACCATTTTGTGTTGACGCAGAAGATGAATTTGAATTTAAATTTGTTTGTGGTATCAATTGTTGTTGAACTGATAATGAAGAAGGTGATATATTTTGTGCTCTATTAACTGGTGATGTTGGTTGAATCATATATTGATTTGATGGTGTTGGTAATAATGATTGTTGTTGTGCGTTATGATATGGTTGTTGAACTTGTTGTTGTTGATAATGATGATGTTGATGCTGATGTTGTGCGTTATGGTATGGTTGTTGAACTTGTTGTTGTTGAATTCCAATTTGTGAATATAAATTTTGTGGTGGTTGTTGTTGTGGTTGTTGATATTGTTGTTGTTGTGGTGGTTGTTGTGATACAATTAATGGTGAAGGTGGTTGAATTATACCATGGTGTTGCTGTTGTTGTTGTTGTTGTTGTTGTTGTAAAAAATGTTGATGTTGATAAGATTGAGCAACTTGTTGTGGTGAATTCATCATTAATGGAGCACTAACGTAAGCAGATCTTTGAACAGAAGAAGAACCAGGAATTGGTGGTGTTAAAAGACCAGGTGGTGTTAATCCAGTTGTTGGATCAACTAAATGATGATCAATAACAGTGAAATCTCTACTCTTTTCATTATTATATTTAATTTTTAAACTTGTCAATGAAGAAAATTGAATTTTTAAACTACAACTATTACTTATACTAATACCATCTAATAACTGTAGACAAATTAAATTAATATCATGATGGTGATGTTGTTTTTATCCCTCATTATTAATTCAATTTAATATACATACACTTTTAGCTTTTGATGCTTCTTCAGGTGTTTTCATTTCAATTAAACTTTGATAATTACCAGACTTTGTAAATAATAATATTTTTAAAATTGTACCATAATGTGAAAATACTTTAAACAATTCATCAATTGTAACATTATAAAAATAATTACTAATTGTTACTAATAATATTGAATTTGGTGTTTCCTGTATGTGTAAATACTGTGATATTAATATTATAATAATAATAATTTATAATTGTTAATGTCGCTAATATTATACATACTTTTGCAGGTGATATTTCTTGTCTATTTGAATATTGAGCATAAATTATTTTAGATCTAATTGAACCTTGAACAGTTGTATAATATTGAATGAAAGCTACAGCTGATGATAATTCAACCATTTGAACCAATGCTTGATTTTTACCTTTAATTATTATTAAATTTTCAATATTTCCAAATGGTTCAACCATACTATAAATTTCTTGATCTGCACAATCCAATGGTAAATTACGTAAATGAATTACTTTGGAAGGTGTATGATCTAAATTTTTTTGTTTTTTTGGAATTGATTCTTCAAAATCTTCTTGTTGTTCTAAACTTCTTTTATTTGATAATGGATCTGCTACTGTATTACTATTGTTATTGCTACCATTATGTAATGGTGTTGAAGTTGTTGGTATTGGTGATGTTGATGATATTGATGTTGATGTTGAAGTTGATGTAGTAGTTGTTGTGGTGGTTGTAGTTTTGTTTTTTAATTCGTCTTTTTTAATATCTGTAGTTGTCGTATTATTTTCAACTATTGTTTTAATATCTAAAGCTGGTTCTTTTGCACTTATTGTTGTTGTTGTTTCAACTTGTTGCTGTGGTGATAATTTTACATTTTCATTATTGTTATTATTATTGTCGCTATTATTTGTTTCTTCTTCCTCTTCTTCTTCGCTAATTTGATTTTGTTGAACTACATTCATTGGTGAATAAATTGGAGGTGTGTTTGTTTGTTGTTGTAGTGATTGTTGTGATTGTATTGAAGGTGATGATACAAGTGAACTAGTTTCATCTTGTTGATTATTACTACTCAACTCATTTCTGTATTTATTTCATATGGGTAGGTGTGTGTATGTGTTTTTTTTTTTTTTTTTTTTTTTTTATTTATAATATAATAGTAATAAAAAAAGAGAAAAGGATTAGAGTTAGATAGGATGCAAAAAGAGTGAAAGAAAATAGGAGTGTGATTGTTGTGTGATTATTATTTTGGTTGTCTCAATTACTATATTACCACCCCATCAAAAAATAAATACATACGAATCATTATCATTATTTACAATAGATAGAGATGACTTGAATTTAATATCATTTAAATTTATATCTGTCATGTTTTTGATTAATGAGTTTATTTTCAACACCACTATTTATTTCCCACAGGTTAGCTGTGTGTTATTTTTGATATTATTATTATATAATAATTTGGAAAAAAAAAATAAATAAAAAGGAAATAATTCAACGATAAATATTGTTTTATATATCTGTTTGGACAAAGTAAAAAAAAAAAATGAAAATTGAAAAAAACAAAATTTTGTGCCCACACAAAAAAAAAAAAAATCGATTGCATTTTTCGTTAAAAATTTAATTTTTTTTTTTGTTTTTATTGCTTAGATGATGGATGCTATGACACAATCACATAAATTCATAATTTTATTGCATACTCTACGGAATATTATATACAATATTTTTCAAGTTGTAAAAACATGAATAAAAAGCTTGTATTAAAAGATGATTTTATTATTTTGGTTACGTAGTGCAATAAACTTTTAAAATTTAAAGTTTTTAATTTTTTTTTTTTTTTTTTTAAATTTTTAAATTAATTTTTTTACACCACAATTTGTTTTTGTTGCAAGATATTAATAAATATTGAGCAGCGTTTTGTGTGTGTTTATTATAAATATATAAATATAATAACATATAGTAATATCATGGTAACATTTAAAGAGAATGCAATTAAAAGGTTAAATAATACAATACCACAAATTAAAGAAATGTTTTCATTGATATGGGCAGGAGTATTAGATTCAATGAAATTAAAAGGGGCAATTCTTCGTACGTACAGATCAGAAGTATTAAGAAAAAACTTTATAAATTGTATATTTTTAAATGGTATTATATTCTTGGGAACTTATTTAATATATTTATATTGGGTTTCACCAATGTTAAGTTATTTATTAGATCATTTCCCAACACTTTCAAATATGTTTTCTATAATTTATTTTGTATGTTATCATTCATTTCATTCATCATACACTCACACACTACCTACTTACTAATATTCAATATATTAGTCATTATGGGTTTATCCAGTTTATATATTTAGTATTATAGCCAATTCTAAATGGTATACAGAGATTGCAAAAGAATCATTTGTAATATCAGGTCGTACTACATTTACAAATTCAACTAATGGTATATTATCATCAGTTGTTGATGAAATTTATAGGAATTTATTATTTGCAGTTATTTTAGTAATGTCTGTAATCATTGCGTTCATTCCATATACAAGTTTTATTAATTTTCTTTTAATTACATGGTTATATTCATTTTGGTGTTTCGAGTAAGGACTATGATTATTTAATTATTATTGTATACATATAATTATATATATATATACTAATTAAATGATTGTCGGCGCTTACAGTTATAAATGGATTTTAAGAGGTAAATGGAATTTATTACAAAGAATTCAATATTTTGAAACACATTGGGCATATATGTTTGGATATGGTTTAATATTTACAATGTGTTCATTCTTTTTCTCTGTATTAATTGGAAATGCTATATTTTCAATTTTATATCCAATGGTAATTACCAACAATCATCACACTACCACATTTAAATGTTATAATTACAAACATACTAATTTGTTTTATGTTTTATATCTATAGTTTATTATATTATCAATTAGCGCCAAACCAACTAAAATGGTAAATCAAGAAGGTATTTTACCAAAACAAATCCCAATATTTTATATTCCTTCAATTATTGTAAATGTTATTTTAAAACTATATGTATCAAAATATCAAAATAAACAACCAAAACAACAAAATAATACCACTACCACAAAAATTAATAATAATAATAGTAAACCAATAAAACAACAATAAATAAATAATAGGGGTGTGCATGTATAAATAGAAAATAATAAACAATCAACATCAAAAAAAACACACACAAATAAGATAGTGATGTGATTTAAAAAATAAACTGCAATGTATGATATAATATATATAAAAACAAAAAAATAGACACCCTCTGTCACTCACTTATTCAATCTAAATAAAATCGATACTACTTTTATTATAAATGATAATAACACTAGATAATAAGAGATTAATGACAGAAATCGAATGAAAAAGTGCAACTGTGTGACTTTTATTATTTGATTGGATTGTGTGTTTTGTGTGTTAACACAGAAGCACGCAAACAAACTCTCACAACACACACACTAATTCATTCTAATTTTAGATTCAATACTATCATCATTTTGTTATTTTATTACTACCAACTACTAAATCAAAAAAAAAGTAACATCAACAATTATAAACTCTCTCTCTCACACAAACACAACTCATTATATAAAATAGGAAAATAATTTTATGTTTGTAACAATAGGGTGAGCTGTGGTGGTTGTTGTGTGAATAATAAATTATTATTATTTTAAAATAATTATTTTTTTTGATCATTATTGTAAAAAAGTTTTTGATTGATTATTTTTTGATTATTTTTTTAAAAGAATCACAGACACATATATCCACTATAAAATATTATACATATACATTTATAAATTGTATTTAAAATTTTTAAAATTATATCACGCACACACTTTAGAGACATATTTATATAAGCCCATTATTTTATTTATTTATTTATTCATTAAACACACATTGAAATAACATCTGTGTATATAAAAAAATTAATGCTTCTAAAAATATAAATCGAAAACGACAATAGAAAATTAATAGTACCTTTTTTGTTAACTTTTATATTAAATACAAATACAAATACAAATACAAAAACATATACACAAACACATAATTGATATAATCAAATTAATAATAATAAAAACACAATAACATAACGACATATATCCAACTATTATCATAAATTTCAATATTATTGCAGTATCTGTTATAATTAGATTACTCATCATTTCATTTTAAATTAGTTTCTATATTGGTGTATGGTGGTGTGGCGTATATGTGATAGCATTAAAATAATAAAATAATAATATCAATCATCTTGTTAATTAATTAATAATTTTTTTTTTTTTTTTTTTACCACATACAACACACAAATAATAGCAGCTTTCAAATACACACACTCATATATACACACAGACATACACACATAGACATACACACATACTATTATTTTATTATTATTATTTATTTTTTATTTAAATTAAATAAAAAAATAAAAAAATAAAATAAAATAAATAATATGATGGAAGTAAATGGAAAACATATTATTTCACAACAACAACCAATAATGCCTGATACTAAAAAAACTAAAAGCATAGTTAAAATTGGCGAATATGTAAGTGTGTGGAATATCAATTATATATACTATAAATATTTATACAATATGTTATTAATATATATTTTGCACTCACTATAGGCATTAGGAGAAAAGATAGGTAGTGGTGCATTTGGAAAAGTATATAAAGGATTGCATTTAAAAACAGGTGAATTTGTTGCAATTAAACAGATTGATTTAGTAAATAAGAGCAATAGTTATGGAGATAATGATAATGGTAGTGCATTGGTAAACATTAAAAGTGAAGTTGAAATATTAAGTAAATTAAATCATAATAATATTGTAAAAGTAATTGGTGTAGTTGAATATGAATCACAATTAAATTTTATATTAGAGTATGCACATGACATTCAATAAATATATTATTATCACTATTATTATAGTAAAAACTAATTATATATTTATTTCATCGTGTTCAATAACAGATATGTTGAAAATGGTAGTTTAAGAGATATTATAGAAAGATTTGGACCATTATCAGAAGAATTATGTTTATTATATTTATATCAATTGCTACAAGGTTTAGCATATTTACATGCAAATAATGTTATACATAGGGATATTAAATGTTCAAATGTATTAATAACTAAAACTGGTGCAATTAAATTGGCAGATTTTGGTGTTGCTTCAAAGATAGAGAGTGAGACTCAACTTAAATTTTCAACTGTGGGTACTCCATATTGGATGTCACCAGAATCAATTGAAATGTCAGGATGTAGTTCAGCATCTGATATATGGAGTTTAGCAGCATCAATGGTTGAATTGTTAACTTGTAATCCACCATATTTTACATTACAACCAATGGCAGCATTATTTAGAATTTGTAGCGATCCTCACCCACCTTATCCAACAAATGTTAGTAAAGATTTTTTAAATTACTTTGAGCAATCGTTTCAAAAAGATCCAAATATGCGTCCTACTGCAATGGAGTTGTTACAACATCCAATGTTTGCAAAATTAAATCAAAAACCACAACCATCATATTCAGAATTACAATCAACATTAAAAACATTAAATGGTGGTAGATCAAGATTAAGAACATCAGTTTCATCAATTGATTGGAGTAGTAGTAATGGTGGTGGTGGTGGTGGTCCTGCATCATCAAATACAACAACACCTTCAAATTCATTATCAAATTCATCATCTTCTTCTTCATCATTTACGACAACTGCAACTGCATCAACACCATCATTATCATTATCATCATCATCAATTATAACAACCCCACCACCATCAACAACTTCAAATAATGAAGAAATTAATAAATTAACAACAACAATTAAACAACAAGCAAATACAATATCAAATTTATCAGAAGAAATATTATCATTGAAAAAAGAATTAAAAGAGAAACCAAAATTAGAAGAAGTACAATTTTATAAAGAATACTTTATGGCGATTGCGATATCTGTGAAGGTGAATCAATGTGAAGCAGAAAAACAATGTGAACAAGTTGATATTCAAAAATTATTTGAAATGGCAAGATCACAAGAAATATCTTGGTATAAATTAATTGATTGGATACCTAAACAATTAATTAAAGATAATTCAAACCATCTAAATGGTAATTCAAGTAATATTTTAACATCATCTGCTTCTTTAAATTCAATTTCATTGTCATCTTCATCCTCTTCAACATCCCCACTATCAAATTCATCAAATGGTAAAAATAAAACAAAAAAGTTTGGTTTTTTTACATAATAGTAATAATTAATTAAATAAATAACATCCCCCTCCCCCTTTGTATATAATACCAAAACAAAACAAACATCATTACTAAATTTATTTACTAAAATAATTAGATAAGGAATTCTCATAATTGCACGTGCATTGTCAAATATCAGAAAATCTATGACAAATAATTATTTGTCGTCGTTAAATTTTTCTTTCTTTTTTTTTTTTTTTTTTTTTTTTTTTAAAAATTTTTTTTTTTAATTTTTTTTTTTTTTTTTTTTTTTTTTTCATTTTATTATTTTTTTTTTTCAGATTACTGTTTTTGTTGCAGCACATTTATTTATTTGTAAAATTACTATATTAATATATTATATAATATAAAATATAATCCATAAAAAAATCATCATATATATTTGCACATTTGTACCACACTGACACACATCACATATATTACAATATCATACCATATAACCCCACAGAAAACGGCATTAGAAAAAAAAAAAAAAAAAAAATTAATAACCCGCACCATACTTTGAAAATTTTTTTTTTTTGTTTTTTTTATATATTACAAATAATATCACAATACCACAACTATAAAACTATTTATAAATATAATTAATATAATATTACATACTATACAATCATATACAATCATATATAAACAACCATTAAAATAATGGAATCAAAAAGTAAACAATTATTTGGTAGTGCATTTAAAGCATTTCTAGTTAGAAAAAGATATAAAACACTGATGGTTAATAAATCAAATAGAGATAAAGTTGCAAAAGAAATTTTAGATACAGAGCAAATTTATGTTAGAAATTTAGAAACTATTGTACAAGTAAATATTCATTGTTGCGCATATTAGCAATAGTTTTATTTATAATTATCATACTAATATAATCATTGTATGTTTTACAGTTTTATTTAAAACCATTAAAAACAATCAATCCACCATTATTATCACCAAAATCCATTCAAATTATATTTGGACATATAGATGATTTATTATCAGTGAATTTAGAGTTATTAACATCAATTCAAGATAGAATGACAACATGGTATCAAGATAAACGATTAGGTGATATATTTTTAAAGTTGGCACCATATTTAAAAGTGTATACAGAGTATTGTAGTAATTATGATAAAGCAGTTGCAAGATTAAAACAAAAATCTGATGAATCAAAAGATTTACAAATGTTTTTAAAGAGAGTAACCAGTGAGAATTCATTTGGTTTGGATTTAATTTCATTATTGGTTACACCAATTCAACGTATTCCAAGATATAAATTATTATTACAATCACTCATTTCATTTACACCATCGGAATTTAGTGATTATATAATATTGAATAATGCATTGGAAAAAGTATCATTGGTTGCTGACCATGTTAACGAATCTATACGTGAAAAACAAAACTCGGAAAAAATATTAAACATTCAAAAAAGATTCACTGGTCAATGTCCACCATTGCTTGCCCCATTGAGAACTTTTATTCGTGAAGGTTCACTCACTAAAGTTTGTAGAAAAGATCATAAAAAACGTTGGTTCATTCTATTTAGTGATGCTTTGGTTTATGGTAATAGAATTGATACTGCTGTTGGTATGAATCCAATTTATAAATTTCATCGTCTTTTACCATTATCAAATACTAAAATTTCAAATTTGGATGATATTAGTAAGTAGTACATACACAAATTATATATTTCGAATACTATAGTTTTACTAACTCCACCCTTTCTCTTTCTTTTTATACAACATATATACAGAATTTAAAAACTCATTTCAAATTATTCATTCAATTAAATCATTTACATTAATTGCAGATACTGAACAAGAGAAAACAAGTTGGTTAAATTCATTAAATGATGCACAAAATTCTTTATCAAAAAATGAAGGTTCAGTTGCAAGAATGAATAAACAGTATAGTAGTAAGTAAACGATTTATGGTATTTATTGTAATGTGTATGTTATATACATTTTAACTAATATTGTGAATTATTAATACAACAGAAATCAATGTATTAAAACAAAAAGAAGAAGAATCAGTTTCAACAGCACCAGTTTGGGTACCAGATAATGAAGCAATTCAATGTATGGAATGTACAATTAAATTTACAGCAATTAGAAGAAGACACCATTGTAGAAGATGTGGTAATGTTGTATGTGGTAAATGTTCTGATCAAAAATGGACTTTGGATCAATATAAAAAGGATGCAAGAGTTTGTAAAACTTGTTTTAATTATTTATCAATTAGTACTTCAAGATCAGCTGAAGTTAATGGTAGTACATCACCAAGTGGTAGTTCAGTTGATATTGGTAACAACACCAATAGCATGAATCATTTAACAGCATTAACAGTTGGTAGTTTATTACCAGATGATACAAATGTATCTTCAGATAGTGATGATGATTCTTCAACTATAAATGATTCAAATCCTGATATGCCAGTTATAAATGGTTTATCAAGTATTCAATTGGATAATAGTCCAATTATATTTTCACAATTACCAACCCCACCAATTGTAGTGTCAACACAACAAACAAATTCACCTCCTTCTCCACCAACACATTATTCAGATTCACTTCCATCATTACCAGTTACCAATAACAATGGTGGTGGTGGTGGTAGTAGACCAACTTCACCAAAATCATTCATTGTAACTCATACAGCATATAATCAAGAAAATAGTTTGGTTTCAACTTCTCCAAAAACAGTTTCTGAACTTTCAAAAATATCATCATCAACAACTTCAACAACTTCAGCAACTACATCATCATCGACAACAACTACTACCACATCAACACCACCAACACTTTCAAAAACAGGTGCAGGTAATAGTTCATTATTAGATTTCTGTAAAGCATATATTCAAAGTTCACCAAATGTATCACCAGCAAAAGTTGAAAGACGTAAACCTGATACAAACAGTGTAAGTGGCGATACAATTACAAATTCGCCATCACAATCACGTACAGCATCAACTTACTCAACAGCATCAACTTCTTCAATTTCTTCAATCTCTTCCTCAACTTCAAGTGAATCAGTTGTCTCATTACCAGAATTAAAACCAATTTCACCACCAATTACAGCAGATCCAGTTGTAGTTTCAATTTCAACTTCAAATAGTACATCTTCAAGTTCAATTAAAGTTCATTCAAATACACTCGTTCATTCAAATTCTTCTTCTAAAATTTCAACTACAAATTTATCAACTTCAACATCCAGTAGTACTACAACAGTTGTTAAACAATTACCACCAACTCCACCACCAAAAAAATTACCACCAACTCCTCCACCAAAATCATTACCTCCAACTCCGCCAACTCCAAATGCAAATTTAACAACATCAACATCATCACCAACTGTATCACCTACATCATCACCACCTTTAACACCATTAAATAATAGTCCTAATCAAGTACCACCAAGACCACCAAAACCTCCATCACATCAAGATTATCTTTCAAATAATAACAACAATAATAATAGTAATAATGTAAACTGTATTTCTAGCGCAACACAACCAACAAACAACAACAATAATATTTATTCACCAAATGCACCTGCTCCACCACCAAAAAGAACTGTTTCTTCACATCCAACAAATACTCCATTTATTTATCAACAACAACTAAACGGAGGATCATCAAATAATTTAACAAATAGTATAGGTAGTGGTGCACCACCTTTACCTCCACCACGTATTAAATCTGTTGCGCCATCTTATCCACCAACAACTCAAAGAAATTAATAACACAATTATAATAATAATATATACGATCAATAAATATACATTAAATTTTAAAAAGTTTTTTAAAAATTAATTAATAATATGTGATATGTGTTAACTTTTCAACAAATACATACGAATATATTACATCACCAATTCCACGTCTTGTACAACAAACACATTCTTTTTTGAATTTAATAATAATATATTTGATGCAGCTTGAATCTGTATAATATTTTAAACAACTTGAACCCCAATGATAGTAGTCTCGAAGAAGCTACAGAAAAACTCAAAAACACTGCAGTTTCAGAACATAAAATTGGTAAAAAAAATAAATCATTAAACAAACTATCTCTATACCGATACCACTAGTAAATTTGCAACTTTAATTAATAGCCCACACGAGGGTAGGTGTAATCCAGATACAAATGAATTGTTGGCAGTAATGGACTTCCTTATGATATTATGTCTACTCTTTATGAAATGGATTTGGAGAAACCATATAGAACACACAACTTTATTGAAGGAGTAAAATGGTTACCCGATAGTATTAAGAATGGGTCATTATGAGGGCCACCTTGTTTACAATCCAAATACTTTCGAGAAAACAAAATCTGTGGAAAACATTACCTATTTACCCGCATTCGAATACCCATTTTTCCCAAATGGTATACCGTATCAAGGCATAATGGAGCTTGATGGTAAAGAATTTGATAAAGCTTGTAACAAGACAGATAAAAATGAAAAAGGGTAAAATTTAGACAAAGAGGAAGTGTAAAGGGTGGAAATGCCAATGGCGAAACTCAAAAAACCAAAGGAGGTAAGTTTGGTAGAGGATGGGCCATAGCTTGGAAAGATGGTGCTGATATATTCTTATTATTCCTTGGTATGAATATGAATATAAATGCTATGAATTCCTATATGGGTTAAATACATCTAAAAATATATATTCAAGATCACCAAAGTATATTGAATTGACCGAAATTTCGGAAATAAAAAATATATTACATCTGCAGAAATTTGGAACCAAACTACTTTAAATCCACATAAAACATCAGAAGAAATATGGAATCACCTATACCAAATGTTTATTCATATAGTCAAATTCAATATGATAATCCTTTATCAACATTTCATAAAATTAATGGTGCTTGTGTTGGAATATACACATTAGTTTCATTATATGGTTTAAATCAAAACACATTAACATCAGTGTATTTATCTATTGATAGAAATTTAATAAAATTTAATTCAGATCAATGTAATTATAAATTAGTTGATTCTGAAATATATATTGGTGGTATCAATATATAAAATAATAAAAAGAATGTACAAACAGTTTGTTTTTGGTTGTGTTTTTTATTTTTTTTGGTTTGTTATATATGACGATGATGTAATAGGTATGTGTATGTGTTGACTATGATTAATAAATAAGTAGATTTACAAAAATAATACTAGTAACAAGGTGTCTAAAGTGAGAATAAACTGATGATTGACTTTTTACGAGGTTGAGGGATTACAGGAGAAGGTGACATTGAAATATTAACACCTGTTGAGATACCATCTGAACTAACGCATGAAACAATTGTTGGTGAACTTGGTGCATTTTTACCTTTTTGAAAGGGTGATCTATTATTATTACTATTACTTGTAGTTAATGTATTGTTGTTGTTGTTATTGTTGTTATTCATATTTGGCGTATTTAGTTGATTTGGAGAAGTTGAATTATTTGAGTGATGATTATGACTATGATGATCATGATCAATATTATTACTTGAATTTGATAAACTACCACCATTATTCATACTATTCATTGAATGTGATAAATTGATATTGTTATTATTACTATTGTTATTTGTAGATAATGATGATGAACTAGTTGTAGTAGTAGTTGTAGTTGTAGTAGTTGTACTACCGTTGCCATTATTATTAAAAGAAGATGAATTGTTTAATCCATTTGAAGGTGAATTTGGATAACTTCTACCAGTATAAAGATATAATGGAATATCATCAGTATAGAATTTATCTCTATCATTAATCTTTAATTGTGTCATATCTTTCTCTAAATTGTTATTATTATTATTATTATTATTATTATTATTATTATTGTAGTGGTTATTATTGTTGTTATTATTATTGTTATTACTATGTATACAACTACCACTTGTATTTAAATAATTTGGATTTAAATTCTTTAATTGTTTACGTAATTCTAATATTTCTTCTTCTAATTGAGCATGTCTTCTTTCATGTTGCTGTAACAATACATCCTTGTTAGTATTATTTTAAATTTATATGTATTTTATATAGAATAAATAGTTACATCATTTTCAGATTCATATTCTGTAATTAATTTTTGAAAATGATTAATTTCTTTATCTTGACTATCAATCTTTTGTCTTAATTCTAAATTTTCTTTTTCAAGCCCATACACTGTCATTTCAAGTCCTCTTAATTTCATAACAGGTGAATGTAATGGATTATTATTATTGTTATTAATGTTGAAATTGTTATTGCTGATACTATTATTATTGTTATTGTTTACATTTAATGATGTATTTCCTAATTGTGGACTAATTAAAGATGCCATCTTGTAGTGTTTTAATTATTAATGTGTTTATACACTATTTATTATTATTTATTTATTTACTAAATGTTGTTATTATAGTATAGTAGTGTAAGGAGGGGGGAATCAGACACAATAAATAAATTGAAAAAAAAAAAATACAAAGAAATAATGAATTATAATATTATATATGTATAAAAATATTTATGTGTAAGTGTGTGTTTTTTTTTTTATATTTTTTTTTATGTTGACATTATAATATGAAAAAAATAAAAATTAATATAAAAAAGTTGGTGTGTGAAATTGTTGAAAAAAAAAAAAGGTGTGTTAAAATTACAGTGCAAGTTATTAAATTTATTATTACATTTATGTATGTATGTGTGTGTGTGTGTGGTGTGTTGGTTGCATTATAATTTGTCGTTACTTTAAAGACTTTATTAATGTTTCTAATTGATCCACTCCTTTTTTTACATTTTTACTAGATTTAACAGAAATGGTTAGTCATTATACGTTACTTTTATTTATTTATTTATTTATTATTTATTAAACTAGTACATACATATCATTATTTAATTTAATTGTTACTTCAAATAAATCTGAATTTAATAATTCCATTGAATTAATTAAACATTTCATTGATTCTGCACTTTTAACTGTTTCAAATGTTGCATTGTCAATTGTTGATGCATAATTCTCCATATTATCATTTGATATTTTTGATATCTACAAAATGGGAATGTTAGTGAATGAAGAATTACCATACTATGATACTATACATACATTATTACAAATTAAATTTACACCAGAGAATAATTTTGATAATTCATTACCGCATGCATTTGAATTATCTTTTAATCTATCTAATGTATATTGAAAATGTCTCCTGTCATATTCAATATTGTTTATTTCTTTTTTATTCTTTGTTTTCCTGTTATCATTATTTTTATTGTTTTTACTGCCTTTTTTCTTTGATATTGGAGTGAGGCTATTTTTACTATTGACTAATACTATATTATCACTGTTATTATAATTATTTGTTTGTATAGTTGTTGGAGTTGTAATTTGTTTTTGTGAAACTGATTGAAAGAATTCATCACGATAATGATCTTCATTACTGTTACTATCACTTTCATCATCATACGAATATGAATTATCTTCATAATCATCTACAATTTTTAAACTTGATGCAAATGAATTTATATTGTCGTCATTATTATTACTGTTATTATTTACATTTAATATATCCTTTTTATTCATCTATTTTTGAAAACAGTGTTGTTTTGTGTTTCATAAAAAAATATGAAAATCGTTTCAACAAAAAAAAAAATAAAAAAATAAAAAAATAAAAATAAACATATGGTGTTGGGTTTCAGATTAAATTAAAATGATCATTTTATTTTAAAACTATTACATATGAACACTAGTGTGATTTCTTGAAATTAATGTTATATTATAATCCATTTCTTCATCATCATAATTTAATTAATTAAATTTTTTTCTTTTTTAAATTATTATGTGGAATAAATAAATATTCGATTGGAATCAATTTTAAAAATAGAATTTTGGGAAATTTAAAATTAAATATCTATGACTCATATTTATAAATATATTTGAATGTATTAAACAACACTCTATTTTTTAATCTATATAATCTACACATAGATTCTTTTACCAAAAAAAAAAAAAATAGGAAAAAGAAAATAAAAAAAATAAAAAAAAATATAACTGGTTGGATGGCTGTTGTAAAAAAAAAAAATATATAAAAATTAAAAAGACTTATTTTCGGTTTTTTAATTTTTGATATTTTAAACGCAATTACTAAATAATTAATTTTAAAAAAAACAAATAAAAAAAATATTTTATTTAATAACACACATACACACAATATTTTCACCATATAAAGAATACTCATTTTAATTAATATATATAAAATAAATGTAATAAAATTTGGGTCAACGATAATAATGGATACAAAAATTAAAAATGTAGCAAACAATACATTAAACACATTTAAAGAGGCAAAACCTGAAGTTGTATATTTATTAAGTTGGACTTTTCCAGTCCTTATATCGAATATATTAAATACAGTTGTATATTTACTGGTAAACATGATTTTTGTAGGCAAGCTTGGGGTTGAGCATTTGGCCGCAGTTAGTTTAGGTAATACATGGACATTTTGTACATCAGCTTTTATAATTGGTAGTTTCAATGCAATGGATACTTTCATTTCACAAGGATATGGTGCAAAAAATTATAAATTAATTGGTGCAACCATTCAACGTGCTTGTACAACAGCGGTTGTTTTAAGTTTTTTCATATCGATTGTATGGATTGTAACAGAACCATTATTGATATTAATTCATCAAAATGAACAAGTTGCCCACTATACTCAACAATACGTTTGGGGTATGATTCCTGGGTTATGGTTTTCAGGTGGATTATCAATATTACAAAAATATTTACAAGGTCAAGGTATAATGTATCCATCAATTGTATGTGGTGTAATATTGAATATATCAAATGTAATATTAAATTTTATAATGGTACATGGTTTAACTGAAGGTGGTGGAATTGGTATAGTTGGTAGTGCTTTAGCTACATCAATTTCAAAGTTATTAGCTGCACTATTACTATTGGCATGGATATACAAATTTAAATTACACAAAGATACATGGTTTGGATTCTCTCGTGAAGAATTATTTGGATGGAGTGGATTAAAAGAATATTTAAGATTAGGTATACCTGCGGGTGGTCAAATGGTATTTGAAGGATGTGCATTTGAAATACTTACAATTTTATCTGGTACATTTGGATCAACTCAATTGGATGGCCATTCAATTGCAATGAATTTCACATTGTTAACATTTATGTTACCATTTAGTATATCTATTGCGTTATCAGTTAGAATTGGTCAATTATTAGGATCAAAGAAACCCGAAGCAGCAAAGAATGCAACGAAAATTGGATTTTGTTTAACAATGTCATTCATGGTATTGATTTCACTTACTCAATATCTCAGTAGAAATGTTATTGGTAAATTATATTCAAGTGATAAAGAAGTACAAGCATTGGTTGCAACTATTTTACCAATTAGTGCATTATTTCAATTTTTCGATGGATTTCAAACAACATGTCAAGGTGTAGTAAGAGGTACAGGTAAAAATAAAATTGGTGCAATCGTTAATTTTGGTGCATTCTATATAATTGGTGTACCTTCATCTTGTATTTTCGCATTTGCATTCAATTTGGAAGTAAAAGGTTTATGGTATGGATTATGTTTAGGTTTATTCTCAGCAGCCGTTGTACTTGGTATAGTTGTAGTTAGAATTGATTGGAATAAAGAGGTTGAAATTTCAATTAAAAGAACTGAAACAATGGAAAATATTGGTAATAATAACAGTAACAGTACTACAAAAGGTGGTGATATTGAATCACTTGTTTCAAATTCAGATCATAATTATGATCAATCACAAGAAGATTTTGATAGATTTAATAATGAAAAATTTGTTGAAACATTAGGTGAAGCAATATTATTAAGTGGTGGTAATGGTAATAATTATGATGATGACGTTGATCAATCTAAAAAATCAAAGAATTCAAAAGATTATATAAAATTAAACAATTTAAATCAAGAAGAAGATAAAGAAGAAAATATAAAAGGTAACAACAGTAATAATAACGATAGCGATAACGATGATAATCAAGATGAAGGTATAGGTATTGATAATAATGATTATAGTGGTTCTGCTATATTATGTTAAACGTAATTAATTAAATAAATTAAAAATATATACAAATTAAAAAAAAAAAAAAAAAAAAAGAGATATGTACAATATTTATTTGTTTGTTTGATTTGTGTTTTGTTTGTGAGATTTAACTTTTTCTTAGTTTATTTGATCTTGTTGTGGTTGGTTTTGTTGGAGTTGGTTTTCTTTTCTTATTACTTGTTGAAACGTATTCTTCAATTACTTCATCATTGTCATAATCATCAACATGTTGTGGTATATCATCGATATCAGCTGGACTATTAAAATCATCTTCATCAAGTACAAAATCATCTAGAGTTTCAACATTTACAACATTATTGCTGATGTTATTGGCGTTTTTGAAATGATTTGAAGTTTTTTGTTGAGCTTTTTTATATTCAATTTCATCAAAACTATATGGTAAACCATTTCTAAAATCAGCAATAACTTGAATAATTGATGGACCATATTTGTCAATTTTATGTTGTGGTAAACCAATAGTACCAGAGATATTTTCAACTCTTGATGGTACTAATCTTACCAATTCTTCAATAGTAGCACTTTGAAATATATGATGTGGTTGAATATTTTCATCAACTGAAAATGAATTACGAAGAGCATCAATTCTTTGATATAATCCATCATTAACAAGTTTCTTTGTTGGTGTTGGTAAAACAACTGCTTGAACATCATCGTCATCATCATCATCTTCATCATCATCATTATGACTACTTGTTTTTCCTTTACCTTTTTTACTACTAGTTGGTTTACTTTTGGTGGTTGATTTTGATTTTGTTAATGGTGAACTTCTAAATTTGAGTAAAACTGAAGTTTGACGTCTAAGTAATAATTCTGCATGTGTACTTTGTACAATATGAGAGTAGGTTGTACCATAATTTGTTTGAGTTACATTTTCTTTTAATATGTTTCTTGATAATAATTGATGTGCAATTCTTTCCAATTCATGTTTATTCCAACTTTTACCAAGACCGTGCAATTCATTGATACCTGATTTTGCTGCTTTTTCAACGATTTTTGCAGTTTTTGAACCTTTATAAATATCGATAACAGTGGAAAGTGTATCACTACCTAATCCTTTTACAATTCTAACCAATGCTCTTGCTTCTTCAGATACATCTTTTTCAACAACTAGTGATGGATTTTTACAATTGTCACAAGTTTGACCACAATTTGCTTTTTCAAATTTCTCTCCAAAATAACCCAATTGAAGTGCACGACGACAATCTGTATCATTTTCACAATAGCTTACCATTCTAGTCAATGCATCACGTACTTCTTGTGAATTTTTACGAGCAGCGCTACTTTCTTTTGCACTTCTTTCAGTTAATGTATCGTTTCTTAATTTATCTGCCCACCAAAAATACAATATACAATGTGATTGAAGTCCATCACGACCAGCACGACCACTTTCTTGATAATAACCTTCCAATGATTTTGGAACTGAATGATGAATTACAAATCTAACATCTGCTTTATTAATACCCATACCAAATGCAATGGTTGCACATATAACTTTAACTCTACCTCTTTGCCATTTTGCTTGAATATCATTTTTTGCATCTGTTTCCATACCACTATGATAGAAACCAGAAGAAATCTTTAGTTCATTTAACTTTTGTGCAACACTTTCACAATCATACTTGCTCATACAATAAACTATACCAGATTTATCAGGATAATTTGATTTGATAAACTTTGCCATATCTGTTACAATTGCTTTTGATTTTTTGAAAACTTGATAAATTAAATTTGGTCTATTGAAACTTTGAGTGAACACAATGGTGTTTTTCATTGAAAGATTAAATATAACATCATTTTTAACACGTTCAGTTGCTGTTGCTGTCAATGCCAATATTGGTACATTTGGAAATTTACTTCTCAATATTTTCAATTCTTTGTAATCTGGACGGAAATCATGGCCCCATTGAGATACACAATGTGCTTCATCAATTACAATTCTTGAAAATAAACCACGATCATTCAATGATGAAAGAATTTCTATAATGGTATCACTATTAACAACACGTTCTGGTGTTAAATAGAGTAGACGTGTTTTTGGAGAATTGGATCTAATATCACGATAAACTCTTAATGATTCTTCTTGTCCAATTGCACTACTTAGTGCCGCTGCTGGATATTTGAGTGTATTTAAAAATTCAACTTGATCATTAATCAATGAAATCAATGGTGATATAACAATGGTAAGACCATTTTGAAATATTGCTGGAATTTGATAACATAAACTTTTACCACCACCAGTTGGCATCAATACAAATGTATCATTACCATCAAGTGTTGAATTGATAATTTCACGTTGATTTTGTCTAAATACTTGAAATCCAAATGTATGTTTATT
The DNA here is from genome assembly GCA_013375695.1 of Dictyostelium brefeldianum. Taxonomy (NCBI): domain Eukaryota; phylum Evosea; class Eumycetozoa; order Dictyosteliales; family Dictyosteliaceae; genus Dictyostelium; species Dictyostelium brefeldianum. The sequence goes on from JABXES010001308.1 coordinate 23,773, forward strand.
AATATCAATGATTTGTTGACTCCATGGAAATGTACCTTTAAATTTACTTGTATCATTATTAAAATTTGTTAATTGAATTGAATTTGTACCAAAGTTATTATTATAGTTGTTATTATTGTTGTTGTTATAATTGTTATTGTTTGTTGTGGTTGTTGTAGTTGTAGTTGATGCGGTATTACTATAATTATTTGTTGATTTTGATTCTTGAATTTCAACAACATCATCATCATCATCAAAATAACTAGCATCATAATCTCCAATATCAAAATCAACAAATCCACTTGTACTACCATTATTGTTATTACTTGAATTAAATTCTTCATCTTCTAAATCAATGAAATTATTATTGATAATTGGTGGCGGTTTATAATTATTATTTGTTGATGTTGTGGTTGTTGTAGTTGTAGTTGTTGGTCTATTATTATTATTGTAAGCAGACTTTTGTGGTGTTTCAAATGTATCACCAAACATATTACTACCATCGTCATCATCAAATATTGAGTTTGAATAGTTACTGTTACTGTTATTGTTATTGTTATTGTTATTATTATAATTGGTTGGTGTTGGTGTATAATTTGATGATGGTGGTGATGAAAACTTATTATTATTATTGTTTGTATAGTTTGTACCACCTCCATTACTTGTTGTATTATTATTTCCATTACCATTACCACTAATGAGATCTTCCAATTTTTTCATTAAATCTTTTTTATTTCTCTTTATTGCTGCCAATTCAAATGTAATTCTTGACTTTTCTTTTTCAGTTGACTTTTCTTTCTTTTCTTTTCTTAGTACCTTTTTTCTCATTATTAAATCAAATATATCACCTTTAACAGAGTTTAATGAGTTTTTATAGTTGTCATTATTATTATTATTATTATTATCGTTGGTACCAGAGTAACTATTACTATTTGATTTATATGTATTGTTATTACTACTATTAATATTGTTGTTATTATTATTATTATTATTTAAAAGGGAGGGAAGTGCTTTTTTAATTGGAGTTGAAGGTTTTGAAATTATAGTTGGTGATTTTGAAGGTGATGTGTTATTGTTATTATTTGTACTAATATCAATGTTATCATCATCGCCTATTATATTATTCTTTCTTGGTTGTCTCCTTCTTGTAATTAAACTATCATCTTGATCATCGTTACTATTAAATGTTGTTGGAGCAGCTGACATTGATGAAGTGAAATTTGAAGTTGTTGTTGGTTTATTTGTAATTGTTGGTGTTTCTAATTTTGGTAATACTCTTTGTTTAGGTACTACACCATTAAATATATTTTTAATATCTTTTAGTTCACCACCACTATCTATCGTTTCATTAAAATCAAAGTCAAAATCTAAATCGTTTGCATGTTCGTTTGTATTATTATTATTTTTGATATTTGAATCTTTAATAAACTTTGATAAATTATCTTTATATTTATTATTATCTATCGCTGTCATATTGATATTTGTTTTTAAAATATTATAATTTGTTTTTTTTTTTATTTTTTTTTTTGGGCGTTACAAATTTGTTTTTCAAATTTTTATTTCTTTAAATTCATACATTTTCAAGAAAAATTTAGCGCGTTTAATTTGTGACCTGCGTCAAACAAATAAAAGATAATGCTATAGAAAGAGATAATATTACTATAAAAACAAATAATGGGTTACATGCTTACTTTTTCACATAGAAAAAAATAAACAGATAATAAACCATAAAGGGAATTTGTAAATTGTTGACTTATTTTCTGTTTTTTTGCTCTAATGAAAATAATAAGTAAAGTACACAATATTATAATCAACTATTTTCTTGTTGGAATTAAAGTTAATTCAACTTTGTTTTGTAGATTTGATCAACACACGTGAGGATTATCTGATTGTTAAATTATACATTCATTAATTAATTATTGTCACATAAACTTAAAAATTTTTTTTTTTTTTTTCCGACTTTGCTATAAAATTTTGTTTTTTTAAAAATTAAATTAAACCCACTTTTTTTACATTTTTTTTTTATACCACACCAAATAGGCAATGACATAACAATGGCAGACAATAGTAATAATAATAATAGTAATAATTATAATAATAATAAGAATAATGAGGAAGAGAAAGGAGTAGGAGGAATAGCTAAACTTAATATTTTTATAGAGAAATTATTTAGCATTAAACCAGCATCTAAATTACTAGACATAATCACAAGTTTAGTAAGTAATAAGAAATGTACAACATTTGCACAACTTCAACAATCATATCAAGATTCAATGTCAAGATCAATATGTGGTAAAGTTTGGAAATCAAATGCACACATATATAAATGTTTAGATTGTCAAATAGATGAAAATTGGTACGTATAAGTTAATAATATTAGTTTTTATATAATATTATATAAATTCTAATCCATTTCTTTGCTAAATAGTGCAATTTGTATTGATTGTTTTGAAGAAGATAAACATGAAGGACATAGATATAGATTAATACCATCAAATAGTGGTTGTTGTGATTGTGGTGATCTTAGTGCATGGAAAAAAGAAGGTTGTTGTTCAGTACATGTAAAGAAACAACAAAGTGATCAAACGTTTAAACGTGAATTACCAGAGAATGTAAAAGAAATTATATTGGATACATTAATGGTTAGATTAATAATGGATATATCAAGTGTTAATCATACATCAATTACAGATTCAATATTGGATGTATTAAATAAATTTATTGAAGTTTTAGGTGATGATTTCACATTACTATTAGCAAACGAAATATCAGAAGCACCAACTACAGTATATAAAGGACTTGCTCAATTAGCTGGTAAAAATTCACAAACACTTGAAAAGTTTATCATATCTTTATTCATATCAAGTGAATTTAGAGATAATTTAGCATTGGCAATGGCAGAATCATTTGATGATCCATTATACGACTCAAACTTGACAGTTCAATTATTCACCGTTGAACAGACATCACTTAAAATAGTATCAACCTATAAATTTAAACATATTGTAAATTCATTCATTAAACATATAAAGAAATCACAAGATGAAAATGATTCAGATGAAGATGACGAAGAAGATGATAGTAGTGATGAAGAAGAAGAACATGGAGCAGCAAGAATGAAAACAACTAAAAGCAGTAGTAATAGTAATAGTAGTGGTAATGGTAGTAGTGATAAAGTATTATATCAAAGATTAAATACAAAGAGTAATGGGTTAGTTAAAAAGACGTATTTTAAATCACTCATTTCAATAGCGTATATTATAAAGACCAAATCAAGTTTTCAATGGTTAATTGAACATCAAGAATTGTTATTTAAATGTTTGGATTCAATTGCAATAGCACAAGGTATGAATCCAAATATTAGATTAACAACAAGACATATTGAATATGATGACATTTCATGGATACATTGTTTCTATTTAGAAATTTATTTATCACGTTATATCAGTCGTGCAATATTTGATCAATTTACAACAAATTCAACAATGATCACAAAAGAATGTTCAAAACAATTTAAACTCTACCTATTAAATCATTTAATTCAATATTTTAATAATGAAAATACAACAACTGGTATTGGTAGTAGCACAAGTAATAATGTTGGTAACAAATGGAAAAAAGGTATTAGAGAAATTACAATACCAGAATATAGAGTATCAAAACAACCAGTTTCATTACATTTACCATTACATAGATCATTGATGAGTTTACTTTATTTTGAATCAATAAATTTTGAAAAGACACCATCACAAGTATTGGGATCAATGGTTAGGTCAGAAGAGGAATTACAAGTACTTTGTAGTGTATTGGGTGAACATATATTTCGTGCATTTGCATTGTCACATCAATATTATGCTGGTATGTGGGTTAGAAATGGTGACTCATTAAGAAATCAAATGAGAAATTATTATCGTGCAAAAGATCAAAACTGTTCATTGGATATTTATTTAATTCAATATTTATCATTGGCAATGAATTCAAAATTGTTTTATTGTCAATTTTTAGATCGTGTTGAATTGGCAAGTTGGTTCTTTTTAGATGGTCAAATATTTAATAATCATGATCATCATGGCGAAAATGGTGGTGGTGATAGTATTGTAACAAGTAAGTTGACATCTTCATCTTCAAGTACTGGTAGTATTGGTAGTAACGTTCATTTAAATCATCATAAATCTGAATCTGATAGAGCAAATACAATTATAGCAGAAAACTTTTTAGAATCAATAGTTTGGATTGTAACTGATCGTACAAAAATTGCAAAATTGGAAGAATCTAATCAACAACTTCGTAAAGAATTAATTCATATTTTATCTGTTAAACCTCAACCATTTGGTGATATTTATCCATTAGTTTCAGAATGTTTTGAAGATTCAATGGAATTGGATACAATACTAAAAGATATTTCCACATTTGTAAATTCAAAAGTTGGTACTGAAAGTGGTATTTATCAATTAAAACCATCTGTTTGGAAAGAATGGAATTACTATTATCCATATCATACAAAAGATGAACAACAAAAATCTGAAGAAAATTTCATTCAAAATTGTAGACGTGAAAAGATTACTGGTGGTATCACAGCCAGACCAATTGCACCATTAGAAGAACCATTAAAAGAATTTAATGGAATTGAATCATTACTTCATTGTGAAATATTACATTCAATTTTATTCTCTGTAGTGTATAATAGTTTAACTGGTTCTGTTAAAACTTCAGATTCATTATTATCAACTGCAATCCATTTACTTTATTTGTCAATTGATTCATTTGAATTAAATCGTTTGAATAAATTAAATAACCCTGAAATTGTATATGGTAGTGAAAGTCAAGATTTATTATCAACAATTTCAACTAAAATAATTGATATTCCAACAACTACATCAGCTCAATCATCATTTTCATCAGCACTTAGTATATCACCAAGAAAGATTGCAAGTTCATTTGTTGAATTTATGTCACCAAAACAAACTACAACAACTGCTGCTTCCACCACTAGTCAACGTCATGACTTTTTAGATTTAGGTTTTACAAGTGATAATATTTTAAAGAATTTCATTCAACCAATTAAACAATCAAATTCATTTATACCATCAGTATCACCTTCAACAATTACATTACATTCATTATTAAAGTTAATGCAATCATTACCAAAATTTGAATCACATCATAGTTCAATTAATCAACTTTTAAATCATCCAATATTAGTAAATGGTTTAAAAGATGATAATAGTAGTGGTACTGGTACAGGTAGTGGTAATGATGGTTCAATTCCAATATCATCATCAACAAATACTACATCAACAACAACAAATACACTATCATCATCAACATCATCAATTAAAAGTAGTAATGAAGGATTTAATATTTTAAAAGAATCAACATCACCAACGAATGATTCACATTTATCACAAATGAAAGAACAAGCAATGAAAAGACAAATGGAATTAATGAGATTAATGAAAGAACAACAAAAGAATTTTATTAAATTAAATGAAATGGATGATGATGATGATGACGATTATGAAGATGAAGAAAATGATAAAGATCATAAAATGGGTAATCAAGAAGATGGTGATGAAGAGGAAGAAGAACAAGATAATGTATTTAATTTTGAATCTCAGACCGGTGAAGATGAAATGTCAGTAGATCAATTAAATACATCAACAACTTCAACTTCAACAACAGTAGAAGAATCAATTGATTTTGGATCATGTGCAATTTGTAGAGATACATTTAGTGCATTAAAACAATCACGTCCATTTGGTTATGTTGGTTCATTACAAAAGAATTCACTTTTATCATATTGTTCATTATTGGTGGTTGATCCATTGGTATCAAGTGAAACAAAGAGAAGAGAGAGTATGGATAAATCAAGATTGGATGATCCATTAATTGTTGATGTAAATAATACAAATGGTGCATTCATTACATTTTGTTCACATTTAATTCATGTTGATTGTTTAAATTCAATTTTGGATAATTCAAATCAAAATTCAACTGCACAATTAGTAATTAGACCACCAAATAGAGCACAAGAATATTTATGTCCATGCTGTAGAAGAAGTTCAAATTGTATTGTACCATATTCAAAACAAAAAATTACATCTATTAAATCAAATTTATCATTAAAATCAACTCAATTTAATAATTGGTTAAATTCAATTTATCAATCAAGTATTAAAGATATTGGTACTACTACAAATACAACTACTACAGCAACAAGTAATTTAGATAATAATGATCCATTTGATGCATTAATACCAGTATTATCATCATCAACATCAACAACTATTGCATTTGATCAATTTGTTAATTTTATTTATGAAAATACAACCAACCAAAATTCAGGTATTGATAAAATTCATAATTTATGGAATTTAATTGGTAGTGGTATTGGTGTTTATGAATTATCAAAAAGAAAGAGTAAATTAATTGATGCAAATACATTTAATCTTACAAGACAATCAATTCAAAATCTATTAAAGAAAACAGTTGAACAATCAATATTGGATAATGAAAAAAGACAAATGGATTTGAAATCATTAATTGCTATTATTTTCAATAATAGTAACAACAATGGTAATAATAGTGGTAGTTCATTTATTAAATTGGATATGTTTGGTTTATTAATTAGATTTTACTTTTCAAATGAATCATTAAAATCAAACAAACCACCATTATTATATATTGTATCATTGTTTTTTATTGGTACTTTTATTCAATCAATTTTATATGTATATGTATGTATATTTTATTGTATATTGATATATTATATATAATACTAATATTAGCAATGAAATATTGGTACAGAAATTTAAAAATTTAAATTCGATGTTTGAATTTTTAAATCAAATTGATCATACAAATTTCACAAATTTAGATGAACAAGTATTAAATATTTGTATTCCGTTTCTTAGAAAAGTTTGTTTCTTATCATGTTGTATTGATACAAATTTAAAGATTGTTGGTAGTAGTGATGGTGATAGTGTTGGTGAAGGTGTTGGTGAATTTCAAATTTTAATCAAATTTTTAATTGAATCATCTGGTATTAAAGATGATTCGTTCTTTGAAAAGTTGGTATTTAAAAATGAAGTGATCAATCAATTAATATTGAATGTTTGGTTTAATAGTAGTAAAGATAGTGAATTTTATTATAGGGAATTACCATTACGTTCATATGGTCAACTTGATATAATTAAATTACCATTGGATTATCATAAATTCTTTTTAGAATGCACTGGTAAAAAGAAATGTTCAAAATGTAATGGTGAAAATGGTGTGGTTAAATTCATTTGTTTATTATGTGGTGATTTGTTATGTTTAAAAGATTATTTTAATCACTCAAATTTTACAAGATCAACCAATAACAATGGCAACAACGATAGTGAAATTCATCCAATTGGTTTATATTTAATATTTAGTGAAACTTATATCATTATAAATATAAATCAAAAATCAAAATTATGGGGAACTGTTTATCTTGATTCTCACTATTCAGAAGATCTAGGTTTAAAGAGAGGAAAACCACTTTCACTTAACCAAGATCGTTTAGATAAATTAAAGGATGATATTTTAACATTACATAATGTTCACAGTCTTCAAACTGTTTTTGTAAACACTGGTTTAAGATTACCACAATAAATAAAATAAAAACATAATATAAATATAAAGCAACATCAATACTACAAATGTGTATTTGTTATAACAACCACTTGCAATCATATCTTCATAACAATTTTTTGAATTTTAAAAAAAAATTTTGTTTTTTTTTTTTTTTTTGAAAATTTAATTTATTTTAATATCACAACACAGTATAGACACTATTTCTATTTTATATCAAATATAAAATGAGTGTTAATAATATAAAGAAAACAACAAAATATAAGCATAAACATGATGGTACAGATGAATATTTTGAAATTACAGATTATACACAAGCATCAGCATGGGAAAATTTAATTGCAAAATTAGAAGATGTTATTAGTAGTTGTTGTGAAACGCGTAAATCATCATTTGATCATTCATTTCAATTTAATAATACAAACTTTCAACTAGTTTACATATCACCAATAAATACAACAAACTTAACAAAATCAGAGATATCTAAAATATCAAAATTAAAATATAATGGTAAGTATATATGTAACAATAAACAATACAATAAAATGTATATGGTTATTAATAACGTTACTTCTTTCAGGATTTATGAATGCAAAAAATGATTTTCAATATAAATTTATAAATAATGATAATATAAACCTAAGTGGTGGTGGTAATGGTACAGGTGGTATAGGTAATACATATCAAGTTGAAAACTTTTTAAATTGGTTTGGTATACAAGAATATTTTGTAATGTTAGCATTAAGAGATAATGGACCAAATGTAACGGATCTTTCAAGTATAATGTCAGCATTTTCAATTGCATTACATAATTGTAATTGTTATTTACCATCGTTTGTTGGATTTGATGAAAAAAGATACGAAAATTTCATTGGTTATATGTATGCTCCAATTAATAGTAGATCAGTATTAGAGAATGAAGATCACTTTTTTGTAAAGTTTGCAACTGAATCAATTGTATTATCAACGCTATCATCAAATCAAAATATTGCTGAATCATTTGAAAAACAATTACGTATATTCTACTCTAAAATATCAGTAGATGCAGATGATAGAAATTGGGATCAATTTTTATCACTTTCAACAACTTCAACAAAATACACTTACATTAAAAATGATTTAGATGATTTAGAATGGAGATATAGTAGTAATATAAATAATTTAAGTAATAGTAATAATAATAACAATAATACTCATAATAATAATATTAAACAATTACAACAACAACAACAACAACAACAACAACAACAACAACAATCATCACAACAACAACAATCAATAATTGAAGATGATGATGAAAATGATGATGAAGAAAATAATAAATTAAAGAATAGTAATACCAACAACACAAACGATACCAACAATATATTTAAATGGGGATATCCAATGGATCCAATTAATGAATTACATTATTGTGTAATGTGTCCACCAATTAAGAGTACACATATATTGGAAAATGATTTCCAATCAATGCAAACTCCAAAAAGTTGGTTTATTAAAGTTGTATTTAGAAAACCACATAATAGTTTATTTCAATTATCAATTGGTGTAATAAATGTATTCACTTCATATGTTGATGCAATTAAATCAATACCAACTACAACTTCATATCAACAAATATTATCTGATTATAATTTAAATAAAACAACAAATAGCAGTAATAGTGGCGGTAATTCAACATCATCAACATCATCAAAATATTATCAACAACATCACAATAATAATAATAATAATAATGAACAACAACAAACATTTGAAGATTATTCATCATCAAATGCTGGTATTTTAAAAACAATGGGTACATTTACAAAATCATTAGCATCTTCATTAAGTTCACCATTGATTCCAACATCTAGAGAATTAGATTCTTTGCTACATGATTTATTTTTTGAAAAGAAAGATCCATCAGATATATACCATTTTAATAATATACCAGAAGAAGAATTAAATTCATCACCATTGGGTAATAAGAATAGTAGTATTAAAAGATCACCAATTGATTCATTGTTTTTCTCATTTTCAATAATGTGTTTAAATATTCAAAGTTTGGTTGGTATATTATTGTTTTGGAGTGAATTTGTTGAAGAAATTAAATGGCATTGGGAACATCAAATTCTAATTCCAAGAACATTCTCATCTTCTCACATTAGTGTAAATAATTGTTTAATATTTCAAAAGTTACAAATGATCAATTATTGTATTAAAAGAAAACAAGAATATGATCATATTCAATCTGTAAATGATGAAACAAAAACAACAACTACCAGTACTAAAGAGAGTAGTGTTAAAGATACAAATAATACTGGCAGCGGTGGTAATAATCAAGATGGATGGGATGATGATGATATCACAATTGCTGATGAACCAATAATCAAAGAACAAGATGGTTGGGATGATTTTGAAGATACAACATTGGAAGTACCAAAAGTTGAAAATGATGAAGAAGATGAATTTGTAGATTGTGGTAATGTTGGTAATGTAAAGAAATTAGAAGGTCAATATTTATTATATCATGATAGAGTAATTGTAATTCCATCAACACAAGAATTTGGACCAATGACAGATGACCAAGTACAAGATCAATTAAATGAAATGAGTGATGATACATTATCACAAGAAAAAAGAATTGAAATGCAATCAGTTTCATTGTTATCTGATATGCAATCATTTAAATATTCAAACCCAGGTTGTGTATTTCAAGATTTCATTAGATGGCATTCAAATACTGATTGGATTACAAAACAATCGGAAATTGATTCAATTCAAGAAAGATTATTAAAAGAGAAATCAACAACATCATCAACGTCATCATATGATGAAGGTAATGAAGATGATGAAATCACTCAAATTGTTGATGAATTTGATGAATCTAAAGGAAGAGATAAAAAGACAGGATTTGGTAGAGACGGTTGTTTATCAATTAGAATGTCTGGTAATGATACAATTTGGAAAAAAACTTGGACTAAAGCAAAACCATTACCAATTTCAAAACAAAAACCATTATTTGACCATAACAAACAAGCTCATAACGCAATTAATTATTTAGAATCAATTTTACCTTCAGATTTAATTCATCAGTAAGTGTTTTTATCATATTAAGTAATAATAATAACGATTATTATTTTTTACTAATTGTCGGTAAACATTTACAGAATAATGTCTATAATTTTAACGAGTATTACGACAATATTTTCAAGTGAAAAAACTAAAAGTAATTTATCAAGTGAATATTGTCTTGGTATTGATTTCCAACAGTTGAAACAATTGGTTGAAAAATATAATGATACAGTTAATCAAATTTGGTCATGTCAAATACCACATTATGAATCTATTAAATCAAAAGATTTTGATCCAATTTTTAAAAGTTTACAAGATATTGAAAATAGTTATTCAAAATTAATTTCATTAAAAACTAAAGTAAAGTATTGAAAATTATTAAATATGTAATTGCACTGTAATGTATGTAATAATATATTAATAAGTTTTTAAACTTTACAGTTTTCAAAATTAGATAGAGTTATTTATAATTTATATAAAGATGGTTATAGTGATATATTAGATAACGAATTTGAATCAATTTCTTATTTATTCTTTGGTGATATTGAAGACTATGAATATGAAATGGAAAGTGGTGATGGTATTCCTTCATCAACTGAACCAAATATTAAAGAATACATCACTAGAAGTTATTCACCAAGACCTTATAAATCTTCACAAATGATGCCACACAAAATGTACACTTGCTTATCTCCTTACGAATGTAGAATTTCAACTTCAATATCTGAAGAAGATTTATAAATATAATTAATATAATAAATACAGAACAATAAATATATACAATTAACAATTTTAAAATTGATTTTCTATACTATTTAACAAGTTTTTTTTTTCCTTTTTTTATTGTGTGTATTTTATATATTTATCTGTGTAGTGTATTTATGAATGTTGGTGATATGTGTGTACTATTATTATTATTATTATTAATTTATTACAAATTTAAAAGATAATCTTTAATTTTATCGGAAGATAAAATTTCAAACTTTTGATTCTTTCCAATGATAGCTAATTCCATGTTGAATTCAGTTAATTGAGTTTCAAAACCTTCTTTAATTGTAATGAGAGCAGTTTGAATAGCATCTTCAAGTTCTAAATCATCGCTATAACGTTTTTCGAGAAAAGTTTTTGAATTAATCATATTTTTACTGTATGTACATTTCAAGGCTATTATTAGTATATCATAATGGTTGTGATAATATAGGAAATAGTAGATATTGAATATAGATAAATACCCAATTGCAGTTGCTTTCCAAGCAAAATAAGAACCAGAAGGATCAACTTGATAAAGATGTGGACCTTTATCATCGAAACCAGCAACTAATAATGAAACACCAAATGGACGTACACCACCAGATTGAGTATATTCTTGCATAATTGATGCTAATTCTCTAACTAATTGAAGTACTGGTATTTTTTCTTTATATTGTTTATAGTATTTTTCTGCTTCTTTTCTTGCTTTTTTAATTAATACTCTTGAATCTGGTCCCATACCTGCATAAACTAATCCAATATTTTCTGTAATCATTGATATCTTTTGAACTGATGTTACATCAACTAATGAATGTAATTTCTTTTCTGTAATTAATACAACACCATTCTTTGCTATAATTAAAATAATAGTGGTTGTAATATTAGTATATATATATTATAGTATATAATTATATGTATATAATTATATAATGTTGTATGAATTGTAGTGTGTAATTCACTAATATTCGTATATATGTATAAATATGAGAATGTGGAGTAATAAATATATGTATGTATAAATACCTTTAATACCAATTGCAGAACCACCAGATGCGGCGGCTTGTAATGCATGTTCAATTTGAACTAATTTACCTGATGGACTGAATGTTGTTAATGAAAAAGAATAATCTGAGTCCATTTTTATAATGAAAATATGTATTTATATATAAATTATTTATGTGATGATCACAGTTTTATGAAAAAATAATAAATTAAAAAATTAAAAAAAAAAAAATTAAAATTAAAAAAAAAAAAATTTGGAGATGTTCACATTAATTTTAATTTTTTTTTTTCGACTTGGTGTGTTATAATTATTTGTATTACTTCATCCATTAGTTATTTCAAAACTATTTAAAAATTAAACAATTATGATCTAAAGCTGATCTTGTACAAAATTGAAATATATCATCATCTTATCTAATTTGAATAGAAACGGGTATCATATTTTATTTGTTAATTGCTTAATTTTCTATTAGACCAACTTGTGTATTTATGTATGAATAATAAAGTTGAAATACTATTTCAACATTAAAAAGAAGATAACCCTTTCTAGCATCACTCATAACGTTAGTTGTAATTGTATCTGTTTCAGAATAACAATAACACTATTACTTTGTATTTTCCGAAGTTGGGTGAAAATGATACTATTTTTAGTATTGTCAGAAAATATAATCAAATAATAAAAATAATCAAAGAGATAGAAATAAATAAAATTGAATAATTAATTATTGTTGTATAAATGAGTGTTATTTTGGTGGACATTTGATGTGTCATCGCTGGTTGGAAAAAGATTTTTTTCGAATTTTTTTTTTGTTTATATTTTTTTTTAAATTAAAAATTAATTAATTTTTACAAAAACAAATAAAAATCATAGAAACACACAAGCCAAAGAGAAATGGAAAAAATAGTAATGTTTTTTTGGGCATTTATGATAATAACTATATTGTTAACATTATCAATGACATTAGCAGCATTAGTATCAACTATAATAGTATTAGTATTACCATTAGTGGTGATATTATCATTGGTTATATTAGCATTAAGATTTAAATACAGTGGAAATAAATCAGCGTCAAATGGTAAAATATCAATTGGATTCTTTCATCCATATTGTACAGCTGGTGGTGGTGGTGAAAGAGTATTATGGTGTGCAATTAAAACAGTTCAAGATAATTACAACCTCAATGATATTGAATGCATTGTTTATACAGGTGATAGTGAATCTGATGAAGATATATTCAAAAAGATTAAAAATACGTTTGATATTGAATTGAAATCAGATAACGTTGTATTCAAGAGATTAACGAAAAGAAAATGGGTTGAAGCTTCAACTTATCCTAGATTTACATTGATTGGTCAAAGTTTAGGTTCAATGATATTAGGTTGGGAAGCATTATCATTACATAATCCAACTATATTCTTTGATACTATGGGTTATGCATTCACATTTCCTATATTCTCACTCATTGCAAACTGTACAATTGCATGTTACGTCCATTACCCTACCATCTCCAGTGATATGATCACTTCTGTAAAATCATCCTCTGAATCCTTCAACAATGATAAATCAATTTCATCAAATAAATTTAAAACATATAGTAAATTATTGTATGTATTAGTAATGATAATAGCATGATATCCCCTTTGATACTAATACGTATACTTTGCTAGGTATTATATTATATTTTCAAAGATTTATTGGTTAGTTGGTAGTTTTTCAAAATTAGTATTGGTTAATGGAACATGGACAGGTAATCATATAGCATCGATTTGGAAGAAAGAATTTGGAAAGGATTTGTTTGTAGTATATCCACCAGTTGATGTAGAGAATAGAAAAGAGATACCATTAGGATGGATGGATGGTAAGAGAAGTAATATGATACTATCGATTGCACAATTTAGACCAGAAAAGAATCATTCATTACAATTGAAAACATTGGCACACTTGTTGGATAAATATCCAATTCATAGAGACCAATTAAATACAAAATTAGTATTAGTAGGTGGTGTTAGAGATCAAGGTGATAGAGATAGAGTTGAAGCATTACGCCAAGAAGCAATACAATTAGGTATTCAAGATAATGTTGATTTTAAAATATCAATTTCATCAACTGCACTAAATCAATTATTATCAGAAGCATCTGTTGGTATACATACAATGTATAATGAACATTTTGGAATTGGTGTTGTTGAATTGATGGCAGCTGGTGTTATACCTGTAGCAAATAATTCAGCAGGTCCAAAAGAAGATATTGTCCATCATGATATAACTGGTTTCCTTGCTTCAACAAAAGAAGAATACGCTGAATACATTCATGAAATATTAGCATATCGTGAAAAGTATACCGAAATGCAAAAGAAAGCACGTGAATCAACTGAAAGATTCTCTGAATCAAATTTTAATTCTCAATTTTTAAATTTCATTAAACCATTAATTCAATTACATAATATTAATAATAAAAAAATTCAATAATAAAAAGTTAATAGCATGTGATGATATCGTCAGATTATCATTATTTGCAATTGCGATTAAATTATCTATTTTTTATCCATACATTGCGCGATTTGTTTATAAAAAATATAAAAACAACCCCTTTTTCAAACTTATTTTTTATTTTTTTGTAATTTTTTTTAAATTTCATTTTATTAATTTTTTAAATTAAATACATATACAAATACACAAGAAGATAGATTACTACAATATGTTAAAAGGTAGAACAATTTTTATTACTGGAGCATCAAGAGGTATTGGTGAAGCAATTGCACTTGCGTAAGTTTTGATTTTAATATTGTCATTGTTACATGTGTTAATATGTAAATATATATTAGTGCTGCTAAACAAGGTGCAAATGTAGTTATTGCAGCAAAAACAGCAGATCCACATCCAAAATTAAAGGGTACAATTTATTCAGTTAAAAAAGAGATTGAAAGTTTAGGAGCTAAATGTGTTGCATGTTCAGTTGATATTAGAAACGAAGAACAAATTGAAGAAGCTGTAAAGAAAGCAGTTGAAGCATTTGGTGGTATTGATATATTAATTAATAATGCATCTGCAATTTCATTAACTGGTACATTGGAAACAAATTCAAAGAAATTTGATTTAATGGTATTGTATCATGATGATTTATATAGATTCAACTAATAATAATATATATATACTAATACTATATGTCTTCATTTTTAATACAGATGGGAGTTAACGCACGTGGTACATATTTAACAACACAAAAATGTTTACCTTATTTATTGAAATCCAAATTTACACCACATGTTATAAATATATCACCGCCATTAAGTATGGATAAAAAATGGTTTGCTGGACATCCAGCATATACAATGGCAAAATATGGTATGTCAATGTGTGTTTTAGGTATGGCCGAAGAATTTAAAGATAAAGTTGCATTCAATGCATTATGGCCAATGACCGCTATTTTCACTGCTGCAATGGAAATGTTGGGTGGTGTTGATATTTCAAATCAATGTAGAAAAGCTGACATTATGTCTGATGCTGTAATATGGATACTCTCACAACCAGTTAGCACAACTGGTAATTTTTTTGTTGATGAATATTGTGTTAAACAAGCTGGAATCAAAGATTTAGATCAATATTCAATGGTTAAGGGTGCAAAATTAATGTTGGATTTCTTTTTAGAAGATGATATTGATTATTCAGTTATACCAACAAGACCAAAATTATAAAAGCGTATAGCGCATCACCAACACACGTGATCACCAGAAACCACGCACCCACACAATTCACATTTTAATTAAAAAAAAAACAAAAAATGACAGGATTGATTGGTTTGACATGTAGAATAAAAATTAAACAGAAAACAACGTATAAAGTATAAAAAACAACCTATTTTTGTAAGCCACTGAATCATCATATTATAATATTACGTTCTTTTTAAATATTTCGCTCATCAACCAGTTATTTATTTAAATTCACCAAAAACAAAAAAAAAATACTTTTAAATTTCCACACTCATATAAAAAAATTGAATAATTCCTGGTTTTGTAAATTTTTTTGTGTTTATTATCAACAGGAATATTTTCTGTTTTTTTCTAATAAGAGAACAAATAAAATATCCATCAATTTTGTTTTTTTTATTTGGAATATAAAAAAAAAAAAGAAAAAACATCAACACATTTAAAAAACAATAAAAAAAAAATAAATAATTTAATAATCAAATAATTAATTAAATAATCAAAAAATCAAATAATTAAAAACAATAAAATGAATAACGAAATGAGTGATAGATACATTAGCAATAAATGGATTTTTGAAAAAGAAGATTTAATAATTGAATCGCGTATAATTGGTGGTGAAGAAATAAGAGTAAGAAGAATTTGAACATTTAAATAAACACTTGTTATAAATGTACATTATAACTAACGCTATTATTACTATTTATTTATTAGGTATTTATAAATGAACAACCAACTAAACGTATTATATTTGAAGGTACTTCAAATGTATGTTCATTTATTTATAAGAATGATAGATTTATAATCACACCACCAAATGTTTTAAGTAAGGATTGTCATAGACGTTTATTTAGAAATGGTATTGATTGTTTAAATGGAGATTCATTTGATTTCAATCAAAAGAATTATATTATTAAAGTAGTTGCTGCATCTGCATTGATGATTCCATTATTTCCACTCATTATAGTTAAAGCAATACAACAAAATCAAGATAAAGTAATTGTAATTCAAAAGGATTTCTCAAAATCAAATAATGATAATATATTATATCAACAAGAAAAATTTGTATTTGTTGAAAAAAAGTTTAATTTCCTTGCTGTGGACTATAACGATAATAACAATAATAATAGTTTCTTGGCAATTAATAATATATGATCCTCGGAATACATTAATCACAACAACACAATAATAATAACCAAACCCAAAAATGTACATAACAAAATAAAAATAAAAAGTAAATTTAAATTTATAATTATAAAATTTTATTTATCATATATGATGATAATTTACTTACCTGTTTTGAGATGTACAGATAAAAAAACTTCTTTTGTCTAAATAAATAAAGTATAATTTTTTTATTTTAATTTAAAATAAATATAAAAGTGGTGTTTTTTCATTGTTGTTATTAATTGTATGACTTAAACCTTTTTCAATAACTGGTTGTTGTGGTTGTTGAGTTAAATAATTTTGAATTTGATGTTGCATTTGTAACATTGGAAAAGGATATTCAATTGACTGTAAAAAACAAATCAAACTACTTTATCCGTTATTGAAATAGAGAATTCTTCAACTGAATTTAAAATCAATAAATTAAAAATATCAGTAGTATCTCCAATCTTTAGATTTAAAAAGGATATAATAATTTTTTTATTTTAATTTAAAATATACATAATTATAAAAGTGGTGTTTTTTCGTTATTGTTATTAATTTTATAACTTAAACCTTTTTCAATAACTGGTTGTTGTAGTTGTGGTTGTTGATTTTGTATAATATATGGTTGTGGTGAGTACATGATATATTGTGGTTGTGGCTGTGGTTGTTGTTGTTGTTGTTGTTGTTGTTGTTGTTGTTGTTGTTGTTGTTGTTGTTGTTGTTGTTGTTGTTGTTGTTGAACTGGTTGTTTAGTGTAATAGATTTGATGTTGTTGATTTTGTACGATTGGA
>JABXES010001368.1:0-41764 GCA_013375695.1 Dictyostelium brefeldianum
TTATTATTGTTATTGTTTGATTAATTATTTAGTTAACTACCTTTTATTATTGGTTTGGGTTTATTAAAATTTAAGCTTTTTTTTTTTTTTTTTTTTTTTTTTTTTTTAAAAAAAAAAAAAAATTAAAAAAAAAAAAAAAAAAAAAAAAAATTAAAGTTTTTTTCTCAATTGAGAACAAAAACTGTACTTCCAAACGTTGAAAACAAAAGGGTATTATTTTATTTTTATTTTAGTTTGTTGATGTTGGTTGGTTTTAAAATTTCAATTAAAATTGGATGATTTCTTTTGAACAAATTTGGAAATTTTGTAGATTATTTGATAACCACATCACAATCGTATTTTTATAAGTTGTTGGATTACTAAAATAAATATATTACTATACTTTGGTAATATATATATTTAATTTAAAGTGAATTTTATTATTTTTTTATGATTTTAAATTTTTTTTTTTTTTTTTTATAATTTTTAAAAATTAATTATGTCCTTGTTCAAGGAAAAATAGATAATGAAAGAATTAACAAGATTGACAGTACCATCACCAAGGTTTTTATCTAAAGCTATATTTACATTGGTTGGAGTTGTTTGTAAAGTATGGGTATCAATGAATAGAGTAACAAGTGTAGGTGTTGATAAATTAGTAAAAGAAGTTGAAAAAACGTATACCCTAAGACGACCAATGATTACAATTTCAAATCATATAGCAAATTTAGATGACCCTTTAATATGGGGTGCAATATTACCAATGAATATATTTACAAATCCTGAAAAACAACGATGGACATTAGGTGCTTCAAATATATTATTTACAAATTGGTTATATTCTAAATTCTTTGGATTAGGTAAATGTGTATGTTGTTAATAATTTGTAACTATTATAATTTATACACTACATACACAGTGTGTAGATAATTAATACTTACAAATTGAAAACTTCTTACAGATTAAAATTGTAAGAGGTGATGGAATATATCAAGATGGTATAAATGAATCAATTGATAGATTATCAGAGGGTCAATGGTTACATATATTCCCAGAGGGAAGAGTAAGTCAACAAACACAATTATTATATTTTAAATGGGGTATAGGTAGATTAATTGGAGAGTGTTTTAAAAGGACTGGTATGGTACCAATTGTAATACCAATTTATCATCAAGGTATGGAGAAATCAATGCCATTATTACAAACCCCTATACCAAGAGTTGGTGTTGATTTAAATATTCAAATTGGCAGTAATATACTATGCGATGATTTAATTAAATCTTATCTACAAGATAATAACATATCAGATTTAAATCAATTCCTTGGTGAAGACACAAACAAACAATCAATCAATGATCAAAACGATTTGAAAAGAAAAGACTTTTACAAAGCAATTACATTACATATTGAAGATCAATATCAATCAACAATGTTACCAATTTTAAATAGAGGTAGATTTTCAAATCCATATAAAAAAATTTAAATTACAAAAAAAAAAAAATTAAAAATTTTGAAAAAAATTAAAAATTTTATTTAATTTAAAAAATTAAAAAAAAAAAAAAAAAAAAATATTTTTTCAACTTTTTTTCGTTATTTCTTTTGAATTAAATTCAAACATCAAGCATATGCAATGAAAGAAGAAATACAGAATCAATATATCCCTCATTTCTGGGAAAATAATAATAATAACAATAATAAAGATAATAAACAAATAGATAATAGTAATAGCGATAATAATCTATCAGTTGCAAATAATAATGTACTGACTATATTAAGAAAATATCAGAAAGTATTTGGTGAAATTGAAACACAAATTTCAAATTGGGAATTTGCAGAAAACAATATATACATTGTATTTAAAAATATATTATCATTTTTAGAAAGATATAATATTTTAATAAATACATCTGTAAATAGTGGTGGTAATATAAACAACAGTAATTCAAATGATATAAAGAATGATTATTTCAGAATGTTCAATAACAACAATAATATCAACAATAGTACACAAATAGAATTTGAATTACAATTTAAAATAATAAATAAATTAGAAGAATCAATGGTATCAATGGACGAATATTCAAGAGAGATGAAAAAGGTGATTGAAAAGTTTGATTCACTTAAAATTGAAATTGAACAGTATTGGGAAACAAATATATTCTCATTGAGATTATCTTCATCAAATACATCATCAACAACACCATATGATAAAAGTTTTTATTTAAAAATGATTGAACTTAATCAAGGTAGTTACTCAAATTCATCAATAACTCAAATTGATCAGTGGTTTCATTTCATTATAAATACATTTAAATTAGAATACACAAGAAGAGATAACCTACTAAAAGGAATTGAATACACAAAACCAATAAAACAATTGGAATTTATATTTTTAAATTATGAAAAAAATTCAACTTTATCATTAAATAATAGTATGTATACAATACAAATAGGAGGAGAGGGGTTATAACAACAAGACATTCATACTAACATACCTCACATATCATAGTAAAAGAAATAATACCAAAAGTAATGGGAGTTATTAAAGAATCATAATAACAGCAATGACACAATAATATACAATTGCACATAGTTATCGATAATATTTTCGGACAATGCTACAAAAAAAGATTCTTTTTTTATTTTTTTTTATTTTTTTTATTTTTTTATTTTTTTTTATCTGTGGGGTTTTTTTATTTTTTTTTTGCTCACTGCTAGTTCAACAACAACAATATTCAACAGCATTACTGCGCGTGTTTTTATTTTTATTTTTTTAATTTTATATGCACAACAATAGTAATAATAATAATATAGAACAATAGTTATATTTTTTTTAGACCTGTACATCAACACAATGTTTAACCATATTTCAAATATCACAAATAAAAATAAAGTTTTAAATTTATCATCAATTACTTCAATATATAGATACTATAGTACAATTACAAATGTAATATATTATATAAATTATATATCATATATCAAGTTATTGTGATTACATATTTTAATACTTTTGTTTTTTTGATTTGATCATAAATAAACAGAGTAAAACATCACCAATTGGATTTAAAACAGGTACATTTGCATGTGGATTAAAAAAAAGTGGAGCATTAGATATATGTTTAGTTTATTCGGAAAAGGAATGTAATGTAGCAGCAGTATTTACAGAGAATAAAGTTAAAGCAGCACCTGTACTATTGAGTAAATCATTGATTGATCAACATAAAAACAAAGGATTTCAATCATTAATTATAAATAGTGGTGGTGCAAATGCATGTACTGGTCCAGAAGGTGAACAAAATGCATTGACAATGTCTACATTATCTTCGAAATTAGTTGGATCAAAACAAAATTCACTTGTCATGTCTACTGGTATCATTGGTCAACAATTAAATATGACTAAAGTTGAAAATGGTATTAAAAATGCTGCTTCAAATTTAAAAGATGATTGGTTATCAGTAAGTAGTAATTTGACAAATAGTAAAGAATACAATGTGATGATATCATATTAACCGATTTTACAACTACTACAACTACTATTATTACAGGCAGCAAAAGCAATTATGACAACTGATAAAGTACCAAAATTAATTCAAAAATCTGTTGTAATTGATGGTAAAACAGTAAATGTAACAGGTATTTGTAAAGGAGCAGGTATGATTCATCCAAATATGGCAACAATGTTATGCGCAATTTGTACAGATGCATCAATTGGAGAGGAAGCATTAAAGAGTGCGTTAAAACATTCAATTGATTATTCATTTAATAGTATAAATGTTGATGGTGATATGAGTACAAATGATACAGTTGCTATATTTTCAAATGGTATGGCAGGTAACAAAGAAATCACCAATACCACTGGTAAAGAATTTTTATTACTTCAAAGTGCAATTAGAGAATGTGCAACTGAATTGGCTCAAATGATTGTAAAAGATGCTGAAGGTGCAACTAAATTCATTTCAATAGTAATTAGAGGTGCTACAACTGAAGCACAAGGTAAACAAGTTGCAAATTCAATTGCAACTTCATCATTGGTTAAAACTGCAATTTATGGTGAAGATGCAAATTGGGGTAGAGTATTGGCTGCTGCTGGTTACAGTGGTGCTGATATCACTCCTTCTAAAATATCAATGTGGTTTTCTTCTGGAAATGGTCAAAACATTGGTATTGGTCAAAAGAATGATCCATCCATTGCAATGCAATTTTTAAAAGATGGACAACCAACTAAAAAAGATGAAGAGGCAGCTGCTAAATTATTAAAAAATAAAGATATTGGTATCATTGTTGATTTAAATCAAGGTAATCAACAATATACAATGTGGACTTGTGATTTAACTGTTGAATATGTTCAAGCAAATTCACATTATAGAACTTAACCTGCATACTCACTTAACCATAAATATCAAATATAAATATAAATAAATAATAATAATAAATTAACACAACAAAAAAAAAAAGGTATTTGATGGAAATCTAATTTTTATTTATTTAATTCTTCCTCTAGAGAAGGAATGATGAAAAAACTATTGCTGTTGTGGGTGATTTGTCTAATTCTTTTTATTAAAGATTGTAACTTTTTTTAGATCTAGCTTAAAACCCTGACCCCAAATTCTTGAGCTTAATAATGATTGGTTATCAAAGAATTCTAATTTTTCATTTAATTTGGATGGATTTGTGTTATAGTAAGAAACTGATGGATCACCAAGTACAACTAATGCTTTTTGATTATTTGGATTATTTGGTTTTGTACAATCAAGAATTGATAATGTACCAAAACAAACTTGAATTGTGTCTGGATAAACATCCATTTCCAAACCACCTTTATTTATGATTAAACCACCACCTTGTTTAATTAAATCAGTATTATCTAATAATGATTGATAATGACCAACACGATCAACAGTGAATACCAATTCATTATTAACATACCATGAAATTGACTTTTTCAATTTATTATATTCAATTGAATAATCATTGAATTTTGATTTATCAACGACGTCAAATACTGGTATTGTGTAACAAAATGTAGCGTAATCACCATACTTTTCTTTTGCAAATGGTAATCTTTCATAGAGCGCAAAAACTTTTGAATTTGAAATAATGAAATCTGCAACTATACCAGTACTGAAATCCAATACATTCAATGCACCATTTGATAATCTAAGATCTGAATTAATATCAGATTCAATTAAATCTGATGGGAATGGATGACCAGTCAATCCAAATGCTTCACCTCTAACTGTATAATTTGTAAATAAACTACCTTGTTCTGGAATTGTATAAGCATCACGTGAAACAATTAAATATTTTAAATGATCAGCCAAACTAAATTCAGCAGATAAAGTAAATGGATTTGAATCTACACTAAGGTACCCTTCATCACCACTAATTAATTCCAAGTTACCTTGATTAGCAACAAATGGGCCAAATGTAAAAGGTACCCATTTACCCGAGGATAATTCTGATAATTCAATTGATTTTTGATTTTCTTTACTATTTGAAAAATCAAATTCTTCAACTAATGAAAACTTTTCTTTTATCCATTTAACACCTTCTTCAAATTTTGATTCTACTTCTTGTTTTAATTCATCAGTTTCTTGTTTAATATTTTCACCAAGTTTACCTTTTTCACTTTTTAATTTATCAATGATTTCTTGTTTTTCGTGATGAATATTCTTTTTCAATTCTTCTTTTTCTGCCATAGTTTTAACTTTTGCATCGTCATATGATCTTGAAAATTTTGATTGAATTGGATAATAGTAATCATAGTAGAAAGTTGGTGTATTTCTAGTAAGGACATTTGTAATTTGATTATTAAATAAATATAAACAAATTACTAATAATGTTGATGAAATTAATAGAAATTTTCCCAATGTTAAAAATGAACCTCTTGGTAAATTAATTTTTTGAACTTTTGATTTTAAATTTGTTTTTGATTGTTTTTTTTGAGAATCAACTTGTTGTTGGTCATTATAAGTTTCTTTTGGTATCATGATTTATATTGTATAAAAAAAGATATATAACATTAATTATTAGAGTGTGTGTGTATCAACGTGTTTGTGGTAATTAATGAGTCTATACTATAATTTTTTTTTTCACAACACCGAATTTTAAATGTTTAATGGGGTGTAGAAAAAAATAAAATAAAATTAAATTGTAATTAACAAAAATGTTGCAAATATCCTAAAAAAAAAAAACATTAAACTTTTACAGATTAGACTGTGGAATTCACAATAATAACTACCCCTACATCTAACTAAAATATTGTTAAATTGAAAAAAATAAAAAAAAATAATGAAACGACACATGTGGGTGAATCTTTTTAAATTGAGATGAATTTTCCAATTATAAATCAATTAGTGGGTTGTATTGTATACAATATGAGGCAGTGTGGGTGTGTATATATATATTATTATTTTTTTATTTAAATTAATTTTTACCATCAATAAATCTTAAAATTCTTCTATAAATTTTAGCTATTGGACGATCAGAAACAAAGTCATTACCAGTAAAAGTATTTTTAAATCTTCTGATTAAAATGTTTATCATTGAACCGAAAAACAAAGCGAAAACAGTACCTGTCAAAGTGATTACATTATAGAGCATACTGAAATCTGGTGTTGGTAATGTAATTAACAAACCTTCAGTATAGATTCTAACTGGAATTATCATTGCGCTAGTGGTTTGAGAGTTTTTACCATATGTTTCAGATGACCATTCTAAATCAATTGTATCATTGATTAATGATAAACTTGATGCATGTGATATATAAGCAGTTACAACACCTGATCCTAAATCGAAACCTCTATTTGCATCTGGTGGATGTTCGGTATAATGTAAAAATACTTTATCGAAATCAATAGACATTGAAGCAACCGAGTTTGGTGGCATTTCAAATGATAGTTCAATTGTTGATGGAGATGATCTTGTTTCTGCTGGTGATATATTCTTGTAGAGGAAATCTTCATCTTGATATTCTTCACCATCTACATTGAAATTCAATGTATGGAAATATAATCTAAGATACCATGGTATTGCTTGAAAATATGTTATATTAATTGCATAATTTTCATTATTAAATATTTGTGTTGCTATTCCACCTCTTTCTTGACCATAACCTGTTAAATGGCTATGTGCTACAACTGGTGTATTACCACCTTGTGTTGTTGATGATTTAAAATTCTTATTCCAATTCATTTTTAATTTTAATGGTTTACTAGTTGAATATTTCATTAAATCATATGTATAAAATCTAGATTCTTCTTCATTTGTACCAGCTGTTCCTTTTCCATCTACTGCTTCTTGTTGTGTTGTTGTTGGTTGTGGTGATAATTTTAAATCTAAATTTAAATTTGATTGTTTTTGAATATAAACTTTACTTCTTGTTGCTAATGGACACGCTGAGAGACCACCGTTATTACTACCATCTGAATTTGATTTAATACCAAATAATGAATCTAAATTTATATCTATTTGATCTTGTGGTTGTTGTTGTTGATTATTTAAATCATTTACAATTGTTAAAGTTTGAACGATTTCCAGTGTTGGTGCTAAACAAGATTGATGTTTACAAATCTTTCTAATTGTAATTGACATCGAATGATAATGAACATCATATAATTTATGTGGATTTAATAATTTACCAAGACCACTTTGTTCACGACATGGTAATAACTTTATCCAAGGTGTTAAATTTTCAGTACAAACAGATTCTCTTGGTAATATGCCATATCTTAATTCTAATGGTACTGTTGTTTTGTTATTTGTTCCATCACCATTGCTACCACCATGTGTAATTTCAATTGCAGGTCTACTGTTACTATCACGTTCAAATTGATCTTCAAATTGATATTCATTATTTTGTTGATATATATTTGATGATCCTTCTGGTCTAAATGATCTATTTGGTGATGATGTATGATGTGGTACTTGATATAAAAATTGCATACTTGCACAAAATAATCCAGATAATGAATTTGTTAATTCTCTCCATTGTGCATCAATACTATTACTAGTAATAGTAATAATATTAGCATACTTGTCAATCAATATTACATGTTATTACTATTAATAATATAATAATTACCCTTTTTCCAATGGTTTCATCCAAGCAATTAATTCAACACCAACTGGAGCAGCTCTAACTGGATAACCCCATTCTGAATAACTCCATCTACCTTGTGTAAATACTAATGTTAATTCTTCAATTCCAACTCTGGTTATTAAATCACCTATTGATCTTGGAAATAAATCATAATGTTGAACTGTATGATAAGTCTATCCATATTAGTGAATGTGTGGTTATAATACAAACAACAACATCACAACAATATAAGCGAATATTATACATACAAGTTGATTGATCTAAAAAGTTTGAATTCCATTCAGTTGTAAATTGAACATGTGTCATTAGTTTACCTTTTGGTAAAGGTTTAATTACAAGTTCTTCAAAAAATGATTGTGTTTCATTAAATGTTGTTGTTGTTGCATTTACGGCATTTTGTTGTTGTGTATTTAAAATACATAATAGTAGTATTAAACTTACAATAATAATCAATTTATTTAACCCCATAATAATATGGTAATTGTATTTTCAATTGATTGATTGAATTTTTTTTTTTAATTTTAATATATCTTTTTTTTAATATTTTATAAAAATTAAATTTAAAAAAAAAAAAAAAAAAAAAAATTTTTGATTTAATTGGATGAAAAATAAATTTTTTTTTTATTTTTTTTTATTTTTATTAAATTAATAAAGCAATTAATACAACTAAAATTAATGATGAAATCATTGAAATATTTTTCATTATGGAATTTGAATTATTTGGAACATAGTTACAGAAATGGTCAATGACATAGGTATTGTTGCATAAGTTGTTTTCAGATTTATAAAATAATGATTTATATGCACATAATTCGTTTGAACATTTTTGGAATACACATGATTCTGGGTTTGCGATATTTGTAATCATTTGACATTTATTATCATATGCACATTTTATCAATGAGTTATATTGTGTATTTTCATATGGTAATGGTTTAGCTTGATTACATTTACCTGTTGAACATGCACAACTATAATATTCGCCACATTGTTCATTACCAACTTTATGATCATCACTACATGTTGTTGGTATAATAAATTGTTCACATTTTAAATCTTTTGAACACTATTATGCGTGTAGTTTATATAATTAGTATGTTGTATTTACATGTGAGCGAGTTAAATATATTTTGTACGTACATATAAACTTTTTGAAGAATCACATTCATTATTTTCAGATTTACAAGTTTCACCCAATTGTTTTAGTTCGGGTGAACCACATACACCAGTTGGTAAACATTCTAAATCTTGGAAACAAAGACTATTATTGGTATCACAAGAATCACCTCTTTGTAATGTTGGTTTACAAGCATTAACGGTTGTATCACATTGTTTTTCAAATACACAATCATCATTTGTATAACAACTACCTTCTTCATTATTACATTTATCATTTAAACATCTTGTAAAATAACCAGCACAATCTGTATCACTTTTACAATTACCACCAACTTGAGTGAAATTACCAAGAACGCATATTTTTTGATCATCACATAATAATCCCATATCACATTCTAATTGATTATAACATGATTGACCT
Organism: Dictyostelium brefeldianum; assembly: GCA_013375695.1. NCBI lineage: Eukaryota > Evosea > Eumycetozoa > Dictyosteliales > Dictyosteliaceae > Dictyostelium > Dictyostelium brefeldianum. Next base: position 9,624 of record JABXES010001368.1, read on the forward strand.
TCCAATGCATAATTTCTACATACCCAATTAACTTTATATCCAATTGTTACCCTTGTATTAGCTGGTGCACATATTAATCCATTTGAACATTGTCCAATTGTTTCATATACTTGACTTGTCACATTTGTAACAGGATCAATTTTTTCAAATTTACCTGTACACTTTAGTGGTAAAAAAAAAAAAAAAGATATTAAATAATTAATTTCTCCCCATTAATTTCTAAATAATGCTAATTAAATTTAATTACCACACTTACTGTATCATTTAATTTTAAACATGACTGACAAACATCACCATTAATTTTATAAATTGTAATAAAAATTACAATTAAAATATTTAAAATATTTGATAATTTCATTTTAATTGTTTTTTATTTTTTATTTTTGTTTTGTTATTTGTAAATTTACCACACTTTCGTCTATTATTATTTTATTATTTTGAAAAAATTAAAAAAAAAAAAAATAGGTTGACAAATTCATACACAAAAAAAAATAAAAAGATATTTAAATTCAATCAATCAACAATTCGTTATTATAAAGAATGATTTTTAATTTTTATTAAAATTATTTTTATTTTTTTAAAATTAATAACTACAGCATACCACAAAATATTTTAAAATGAAAAAGATATTTATTGAAACATAGTTTGTTTTTAAAAAAACCTTAAAAAATATGAAAAAATTTGAAAAAAAAAGATCCAATAACCGCACCACCAATGAAATCATAGCTTTTAATCAATTTTGAATCATGCTCGGTTAATCAGCGAGTATTTGAGATTAAGATTTTTATCGCTTTTTGTATGGGGGCGGTCTGATAAAAACACCAAAAACACACATACACATACATGCATACGCAGTGCAGTTTCAGTTTCAGTTTATTGATTAATTATATATGATTTCGGTTTAGGTGATTGCGAATAATCAATTAATATAAAAGTGACTTTTGTACCGTTAGTGAGATTGCTTGTATCAATTACAGATTCTTCCGATGTTGATTTATATTCTAAATGTGATAGGTTTGTTGGTAATAAATTTGAAGCAATAGGTAATTTTCTATTTATTAACCATAGGAATTTTAATGTATCAACATTGTTTGGTATTTTCCCAACATATATTTTTTTTTCAATTTCAATAATTTGCTTTAAAAATGACGCGTTACTCCTGGTGAAGAAAATATCATCGAAGAAGATTATAATGGTGGAGTTTTAATTATCAATACTTTAAAAAAATTAGAATCTAGTAGAAGTTTGAAAGTTTTACAACAAAAAATCAAAAGAATGATTTCAGAAGGAAAGTTGGTCAAAAAAGTGTCAGCCAAGAAATCTTTTAAGGATTTTAAAATCAAATGTTTTTCTTTAAAAGGGAAATATAAATCGGATCCAAATAAAGATTTAGGCCACAGTATTGCTGACTTTATTTTGGCTCACTTTCTTAATGAAAATGGGGTTACTGATATAGAAGACCACAGATTGATTATGTCTATTTTGAATCAAGAAGATTATTTACTCATAAAATGGATCCAAACTTTAACAGAGTAACAATGTTAGCAGACGAAAGAAAAGTGCTCAAAGTTTATAAAGATGAACTTGACTATGAATTATCAGATGATCAAAAGGATTTAATTGTTTTGGGTAGTATTGGATTGTATTTTATACGATCTACAAGATGAAAAAAAAGAATTAATTGATATTATTAGTAGTTTACTTAGTAAATTGATTAATCTTATACCTAGCATAAATCAAGAAGATTACATTGGTAGGGGTAGATTGGATTTTCGACCAATTATGTTATCAATTCACACTCTATGACAGTGATGGTGAATACAAAGAAGAATCTGATACTGAAAGTGAAGAAGATGAAGTTGAATCCGTAGGCGAAGATGATGATTCCAGTGAAGATGTTGAAAAACTTTCAGAAGATGTCACAAATAAAGCTAAAATTACAGACTAGGGATAGAAAAATCAGGAAATGATATCGACCACCAAAACCAAAAGGCACCAACAAACCACCTCCATTTAATAAATAAAATCCGATTAAATATAATAAAAATTAAAGGTTACTTTTGAACCTTTTGTTTACCAACAAAAATTTAAAACTCTTATATAAAGTTCATGAACTTTATAATGAAATTTGTTTTAAATTTTATACAAATGAATTGAAATTGACGGATCCAATTGCTGAAATTAAACTATTAAATTCAAAATATAATGAACATATTTGTAAATCAACTTGTAGAACACATGGTATTGGTGTATTACTCATACGATTATTAAAATTACCAAAACCGATCACAATTTTATTATGGTAAAATACACATAATAGTGGATATACTTTTAAATTTTATAGTTTAATTTTTATTAACCAAAATTTAGTATTGAAATCACCATTATAAGGTAAAAAACAATATAATGATTTTGATTGATCACATTCAATCCAATAGCAGGTTATTTATCAAATAAAATTTCATTATCAGTACGTATTGCTTGGTGTGGTTTAAATTGTATGACATTGGTGATAAAGATGATCATTAAAGATTTGAAAGATTACAAACAATAAATCAATTAAGAAATATCCAAAATCAACTGAAATATTCAAATTCTTTTCATCAATTTTCAATAGATATTAAGGCAAATTATCTCAATCAGTTGTATTATATTGATATTGAAACTACAAATTTAACATACAATATGGCTGTTGAAAGTGAATCAAAATCATTATATTGTTTTTTAACTATAAAAGTAGTTCAAAATATTAATCATGGGATTGAAAAGATTGAATAGAAAATTCATTTCTTTTGTTATCATCTTTTAATAAAAATATATATTAGTAATAAAGTCAATGTTTATTTATCTTTTCTTTTATATTAAATTATTAATTTATTAAATTTTAAATTGTTTTTAAAATTCCGAGGAATCATTGTGATAAAGATGATCATGAACATTGGAAAAGATTTAATTAAACATATTTTATATTATTAAATTTTAATAAACTTGTAGGTAAAGCATCATTTGAAAATAAACTATAAAGTTTATCTTCTTTCTTTATATTTTGATTTAATACAAGTGTTTTAAGAGTTGATGGTATTATATTTGGAATTGTAATTTTATGGTTATATTTAATTAATTTTAAAAATGAAAGACCATTTGGTAAAATACCTACTTTATCCAATGGATGATTGTAACTATCTAGTTTTAATGTTTTTAGATTATTTGAAAGTGATCCAATTTCAAGTGGTTGATTAAAACTATATAAATTTAATTCTGTACAACTTTGTGGAATTATATTTGGTTTAAAATTTTGATTCAAAGTTTGATTTTCAAATTTTAATAAATTTATCGGTAATACATTTTCATCAAATGGTAAATCGTAACCACTTCCAAATGATAATGAAGTAACTGAAATTGGAAATGCACCTTGTTTAAATTTCTTTTTATAACCAGTTATTTTTAAATTTAAATTACAATTACCATTTGGTAAAATTCCAGGAACTAAATCAAATTGAGAAGTAAAATGAAATCCAAGGGATAATTGTCTCAATGTATTATTTGTTGGTATAAATCCAACACCTAGGGTATTAACGTTTTTCAATTTTAAATGAGTTAATGATTTTAAATTTGATAAAAATTCAATATTTGATAATGGTTCTTTGTTTGTAATATTATATGAAAGTGATGTTAATGTTATTGGTAATGTTGAATTAATGAAAACTGGTCTACTGAATGAAAGTGATTCTAAAAATGGTGGTAAAATATTTTCTAATATTACATTATCTTTTACAGTCGATTTAAATTTCAAAATTTTTAATGAATCTGGTAATGAATGTGGTCTAATATCAACTTGATATGTACATAATTTTAAATGAGTGGTCGAATTTGGAATTGTGTTAATGTCAATGACCAATCTATCTGAATCATCTGAATACAATGATTTATCACTATACAGTTTTAAATGTTTAATTGAATTTGGAAATGAACCTGCTAATAATTTATAATCAGGACTTGGGTGTGAAGTAGTAAGAGTTGTTAACGTACTCGGTAAAATATCTAAACCAATTTCTTGTGTGTAACAAGGCATATGTAATGATTCAACACCTTCTGGAATATCACCTTTTTTCAATGGTGAATCTAAATTATCCCACACTTCACTGAATACCAAAGAACGAACTGATGTTGGAAATAAATCATTTTGTAATTTTTGATTTTGAACACTATCATCATTTAATACAATTTCTTTTATATTTGTAGTTTCCAATAAACTTTTTACATTTAAACCATTTGAACTTTTTAAATTTAAATATCCAACACAGGTAACAGATTTTGGTAATTTATAACAAAACATATCCAATGGTTGTTTATTTGCAAAACAAAAGTAAATTGATTCAACACCTTCTGGAAAGTAATCACCTTGAAAACTTTGGTATAATTTTGTGAAATATATTTTTTTTAAATAACCACTGTTTGGTAAATCATTTTTCCCAATTTGTTCACCAGATTCATACCATAAACTCTCTATGTAATCTCTATATTTATATTCTTTTAATTCTTTTAAACTTTTAAATTTTACAAAACTTGAATCATTTATTATTTGTAATTGCTTATAAAGTTGGTCAATTAAATAAGTATTTCTCCATACTAAAAAGAATAAACTATCCATTTTATATATGTATGAATTATATTATTTTAAAAAAAAAAAAAATCGGTCATTCGAAAAAATTGGAAATAAAATAAAAAAAAATAATCAAAAAAATTAACTTCAACAACACATTCCAAAAATATTAATATTAAAAACAATAGTAATATTGAAAGTTTAAAATAAAAAATAAAAATAAAAAAATAAAATTAACACACGTATTTCCTCGCACTATTTTATATTTACCACATACTTTTAAAATTTATTTTACTATTTTTAAAATTTCTAAATCTAAAAAATAAAAATGGGTGTTTTTATATATATGTAAAAACTATACAGTATTGCATATGTATTTTTTTATTCATACATGTGCTTTTATTTTAATTGGGTAATTTTTAAATTGATGATGAAATTTGTGTTTTAAAAATGTTTTAAATATTAAAAAAAACAGTATAAAATGAAAAGAAAATTAAACTTTTTAAATCACTCAAACAACAACAATTAAAAACAAACAAACAAACAAACAAATTAATTATTTATTTATTTATTAAAAAATCCAAATAACATATACATATTAAAAATGAATTGGAAAAACATATCAAAAATCGGACTTTTAGTCATTACAACTGGTAAATTTTATTAAAAATATAAATATATAACAATACTCTACATTAAACAAATACTAATATTATATTTAATTTTTAAATTTATTATAGCATATGCAGTTTATGCAAGTGGAGAACTTTATTTATGTCCAGCAACAAATCATTGTGATAAAGTAAACACATGGGTAGATGGTGAAACTCATAGAATAACACAATATAATTGTTACATATCAAATATTGGTAATGCACCATTAAGTGATTTGGAAATTAAATTATCTGGTCCACAAATCAAGGAAATTTGGGAAGTAAATTCAAAAGATCAAGGTCAAACTTGGAATTTAGCAGAATGGAGAAAACATACACCATTAGCACATGGTCAATCACATACCTGGGGTTATACTGTTTATGGTGATAAAGAATTAGATGTAACAGTATGTGGTGGTGGTAATAATGTTACTCCACAATTAAAGGCTAAAAAAACACAAATCATTTGTAACCTTTCAAATAATTGTACAGTGGCAAATCAATGGAAAAATGGTAATGAAACCAATACACAATATTCATGTTCAATTTCAAATAATGGTGTCAATCCAGTATCATTCATTGATATTCGTATTAATGGTAATATTGATTTATACAATGTATGGCAAATAGTTACACCAAATAATGGTCTTTCATGGGATATGTCACGTTGGAGAATTGATAATCCATTATTACCGGGTCAATCACATTCATGGGGTTACATTGTAAGTTCAGATAAACCATTAGATGTTCAAGTATGTGAAAATGGTCAAGTTGATGTACAACCAGTTAAACCAGCACTTAAAGAATCAAATAAAAAAGTAGTATCTGATGAAGGTAAAATCTCTTGTTTCATTTCAAACAATTGTACACTTTCAAGTGAATGGAAAAATGATAAAACTACCAACAAACAATATTCATGTTTAATCACAAATAATGGTGATGTTCCAGTATCATTCATTGATGTTAGATTAAATAATAATACTGCACTTTACAACGTTTGGGAATTAATTACAAATAATAATGGTCTTTCATACGATTTACCAAAATGGAGAATTGATAGTCCACTCTTACCAAAACAATCACATTCATGGGGTTACATTGTAAATGATGATGGTAAATTAGATATTCAAACTTGTCAAAATGGTCAACTTTAAACAACAACAGGTCAATTTAAACAATCATCAATAAAATAATCATTTATTTATTTATATAAAAACTATATTTCTTCTTTTATTTATTATCATTATTATTATTATGTATTTGTTATTTGTTTTGTTTATTTGTTTGTGTTTATTTGTTTGTGTTTTTTAATTATTTTCAACATTTGAAATTAATTTCCAATCAGAATCAACACCTTCTTTCCAAAGAGTGATTTGATTATCACCACATGAAACAGCTAAAATATTACCAATTACCGACCAATTAACTCTCCATACGATATCATCAAATTTAGGTAATGGTTTACCAGACCATTGTTGATTTTCATCCATAGTCCAAACTATAACGGAACGATCTTGTGAACAAGATGCAATTTTACTGTATGGTAAACCAATATTTGGTGCCCATGATACATCTCTAACCCAATCTTTATGATCTTCCAATTGTTTATCCATTATCCATTTATCTTCAACATATTTGAATATTTTAATTAAATTATCGCATGATCCTGTTACTATTCGTTTAACTGGTGTTGGAATTGATGTATTTGATGAATTTACCAATGATGTTGGAATTGCTGCTGGTGCCCATGAAACTGAATTAACTCCAATTTGTGATACTTGAATTTTTTGTGGTGCTTCCCATACATTATCTGTAAAATTTGATAATCGAATTAGTATATCATATATATATCAAACTATATATACATTTATATCTTAATATCAATAATCAATATTTACTATTATAATTATGAACTGTAACAGTTCCATCAGAACTTGCACATGCTAATGTTAAACCAAATTCATGTGGTGCCCATGATATTGAATTTACTGATAATTCATGACCTGCATATTGATGAATAATACTCCAAATGTTATTTTCAATTTCTTTCCAAATAATAACTTTACGATCATAAGATGCTGATGCTAAAATCTTTCCAAATTTTGGGTGAGCCCATGCAACTTGCCATACTGGTCCTTCATGTCTAAAAATAGAATAGTTTTGAAAAATGTTTGGTAAACATAATTATCCATTACTATAGGTATTATTATTACTAATGATATCAACTTACCCTCTTAAATCTGTTAAAAATACAGGATTTTCACCACCTACATCAAAAATTTTAATTAATTTATCTGATGAACATGTTGCTAAAAATTTACCATAATAATCAAATTGTGCATCATGCTGTATCGTAATAAATAAAGATACAATCATTAGTATACATATAGTTTTAACCTATAATCTATATATTTATATCATTATTTATACATACAACCATATCATCATGTGTTGTATCAACATTTTGAGATGCCTTTTTAAAATAAATTAAAATGTTAGTATATATGATCATACAATGCATTTGTGTATGTATTTATGTATATATTTATGTGTATATTTATGTGTATGTTTATGAAGTATACACATACCATTTTTATGTGTGTGTATATATTTGTGTTTTGTTTGGTTTGGGTTTTTTTTTCTAATAGTACAACAATTAATTTGAAATTCTATTCTATATTATAGTATGTTGAATTTCTAATTTATAAAATATGTCGTTCGAGTGTTTATGTTATGTTGTGTTATTGTTGTTTAACTATTTAATTTAAATAACTAGTTGGTGATGTTGTTTTAATTTGGAGATTATCAAAAAAAAAATATTAAGTGTGAATTCAAAAAAAATGAAAAAAAATTTTTTTTTGAGTTTTTTTTTTTTTATTTTTTTTAAATTATTTTTATAAAGTTTATTGAAAAATCGAATGAAGTTGAATAAATAATAGTTTTATTTACAAATATATAACTTTTTATTTATGATATTTAATGATATTTAGTAATTTATAATGAAAATAACCAAACATTATTTTAAATTCGATTGGAAATTAAATTTGTATGGATGACTCATCTATTTTTACCACATTGACTTTTGCTAGATATGCATAATTAATATAATAAATTATTTGTATTTGTTGACTCTTTTTTTTTTTTTTTCTTTTTCTTTAAAAACATGTTTTAATATTATATCGTGTTTATTAATTTAGTTTTGGGCTAATCGTGTTGTCTCTTATTTTTTGACGACGATAATGAAATTATTTTTATTTTTTTTTATTTTTCATTTTTCACAACACTAAACGAAATGAATAAATTAGCACAATCAACATCATTATTTCTTCAAAAACAGATAATTAGAAATATTAAATATAATAATATAATAGCAGGTGCACCTTTACATAATAAATGCAACACAACATTATATAATACACCTATTTTTAAAACTACTTCTATCAGTACAAATATATTACCTTCAAGATTAGATATTAGATATTTTGGAAGTAGAAATTATGATAATGATAGTAGTAACAATCAAAGAACACCAATATTTCCTTCAAGAGGAAGTGATGATTCATACATAGAGAGATTAGCAGCATTATTAGTATCAGTTGGTGTTGTTGGTTTATTAATTTATGTATTTTATGATGGTGCAGATGAAATGATTGTAAATAATTTAGTATATAAACAAACTGTTGATGAATTACGTAATTCAAAATCTGTTAAAAATATATTTGGTCAAGATTTCACTTCAAAAGGTTTAGGTATACGTTCACATGGTAAATTTCAATATCATCATACAATTAATAAAAATGGTGAAAATATAGTATTGGTAAGTGTGAATAAATAACAGGGGATAGTTATAGTAATATTCTTACTCATTCATACTTTACACAGATTAATTATGTTATTGAATCAGAAAAAGGATTAATTGGACATGTTGAAGTCAAATGTTTAAGAAAGAGTACATTCTCATTTGAAATAAAGGTATTAAAGATAAGATATGGTAATAATCAAAATAAAACAATAACTATATACGATGATATACTTCCAAAGAAAATACCAAATAGAATTATAAACTTTTTATCTTTTTTTGGTATAAATAATAATAAACCAACTTCAACTCCACCATCAACACCAACTACACCATCAACACCATCATCAAATAATAATAATAAATAATTAAATTTTATTAAATTGTATGTACGAAATTATATAATAGTGTGATTAATTTGTTAATCTGATTCGGATTCAGATTACTTTTTTGATGATTTTGGTTTTGGTTTTGATTTAATTGCTTTTACACCTTTTTTACTTGTTGTTTTTAGTTTCTTTTTAACTTTTTCATCATCTGATGATATTTCTTCTTCTGATGATTGCTGTTCTTCTTCTTCTTCTTCATCTTGTTCTTCCTCGTCATCATCTTCTTGTTCATCTTCTTCATCTTCAGATTCATCTTTTTTTAGTCTTTTTGAAGCTCTCTTTGTTGAATTATTTGTAGCAGGTTTCTTTTTAGATTGTTTTCTAGTTGGTTTCTTGATAGTACTTTCATCTTTTTCTTTCTTTTCTTTTTGAATTCTTTCTTTTTCCAATTTTTCATCATTAATGATATCATCGAATAAACTTGGATTACCAGATTGTGAGGGTACGACCATATCATTAATATGTTTCTTTTCTAATGATAACAAATGGAAATTGAGAGTATCAATTTGTTTATTATTTGAAATGATTTGAATATTACCATTATTAGCCAATTGTAAACAAGATGTAAACATTCTACAAACTTCATATACAGGTGAATTTGCAGTGATTTCACCAAATGATACAGTTGCTTCTTTATCAATTATAATTACGTCATCGTCATTGTCATCATCGTCATCTTGAATTTCAATTGTTTCATGTTTTTTTACAGATGTAGTTGCCAATGGTTTCATACCATTTAAAAATTTATCACCATAAACATGAATATCAAATGAAGGATGTGAATCTTGTTCAACTAGTATTGGCATTAATTTATTATTCCAATCATTTACTCTTGATGATAAAGCAGTTTCTCTAACGTATTTGGAAGCACTTTCTAAATATTTCTCTACATAAGATCTACATAATTCTTCATATGTTTGTGTTGGTCTTGATAGTTCAATGTCAACTCCATTTTCAGATTTAAATCTTTCTGGTTCCGTTGATTGACTGAAATTGTATTGATTATTATCACCTAATTCAAATGGACCGTTATGATGTGGTAATGTATTCAATGTTTCATCATCACCACCAGTTGCACCACCCATCATATCACCATAATCATCATCTTCATAATCATCATCATATGCTAAACCAATATCACCACCATCTCCATCACCATCACCACCATTAATATTCTCTTCAGTAAATGTATTTTCTTGACGTCTTGCAATTTTTTCTTGTGTTTTAATATCATCTTCGTAATCACTACTATCTTTATCAATTTCATCATTACCACCATTACCACTGTTACCATTTCTTTTCTTTCTTTGATCAGATTTTAATTGTTGATTATATTTACTATATAGATAAGTTAACTCTTTAAAGAAACTACCTCTTAGAGGTAGTATTTCAGTTGGTAATATTATAATTGGTTCTGTTGAAAATGATAATAGTTTTAATTCATTTGTTGGTTTGACTTCAGTAGTGTTGGTAGTGGTATCATCTTTCTTCTTTTTCTTATCTTTACTCTCCAAGCAATTAAATGGAATATTAAATGTTTTACCCTTTTTAAATGGTTTAGGTTTAGATTTTAAATCATCATCAAATGGATTTAATAATTTCCATGAATCTTTACTTGTAACTGGTGGTTTCTTTGCAACGGCTGCTTGTTTTTTTACTTTTTCTTCTTCTTTTACTTCTTTATTTGGTGTTACATTTGTAGTGGCACCATCAGGTTGTGGTGAATCGTCATGTTGCATATCAATACCATCACCATCACCATTATCATCATCACTATAATCTTCATTACCAACATTTTCAAATCCACTTCCATCATCACCATTTGGAGGTAGAATTGATGTATTGGTGGGATCTGTAGGCGCATTACCATTTAGAGGTGGTATTGATGTATTTTCATCTAAATAATCTGTTTTACCATTTTGTAGAGCCATTGGTTTGATCATACCATCATGATCTTCATTGTCATCACCGTCATATTGAATTTTTTGAAATGAGGAAGGTTTAGTTGATAGGAAACTTTCATGATCCAAGAAATCAAGACCTCTTAATACCACTGCACCGCTTCTTGATACTATTGCATCATTCATACGAAAATCACTTCTTTTTAAATCATTTGCTTTACCATTTATGTCATTACTATCTGTATCCATCATACCATTGTCATTATCAGGATTATCAATCATTAACATTCTATCAGCTGATGACCCACTATTATTCATTAATGCAATTTTATAAGTTGAATCATTTGTATGTTCTTCTGTATCAACTAGCCTTGATTTCTTTTTGTTCTTGTTTTTGCCACTAGTTTCATCATCTTCTTCACCATCATTTAAATCTATATTTTCATCTGCTTCTAATATATCATCCAATGCTAAAAATTCAATATCATTTTCATCTTGAACATCTCTATCAATACCATCTGCTGTAATTGATGTATTATCTTTTCTTTTCCTAAATTAATAATAATAACTAATTATTAGTATATATACACCACCATTATGATATATGTCATCATTATAATAATAATGTTACACATACTTTTTTTGTGCTAATAAATCTAATGTTTGATATAGTAGACTATATAAATATTCTACTTTTTTACTATAAATAACAGCTGATCCTTGAATCAGTAATGCAGCTAAATAAATTATTATTTGAAATTAGTATTCATATGACATACTATTTATGTGTGTTTGTATATGATTATGTAATAATTACCTTCTGCAAAATTATATGTTTTTATTTGATTTGTACCTTCAAATGTGAATGATATTTTATCTAAATCTGTTAGATAATCTTCCAATTCTTTAGAGATATCAATTTGCCAATTCTCTGCTAAATCTCTAATTGGTTGAATTAAATAGGAGTAATCTTTACTTGAGGATACTTCCATTTTTATATTAAATTGTTTAAATAATTTAAACTATTATTATTATTGTTATTATTACGTAACTGTATTTGTATTTGTTGTTGTTTATAGTAATATGTAATAAATATATAATGATTGAAAATGAAATTTAAATTTTGAAAAAAAAAATTCGTTGATTTTGAAAATTAATTTGAATTTGGCGCAAAAAAAATAATTTTTTACAGTCTTATCAAGTAAAGTAATTACGAAATAAAAAGAGTAAATTTACATTGAAAATAGCATAAGGACTAATATGTAATTGTTTAGTAAATTATTTGTATTTTTTATTTATTTTTATTATTTATTTATTTTTATTTAATTTATCAAGCAAACTTTTTTGAATTTTTTTTTAAATTTTGGGGGTAAATTTTTTTTCATTTCCATTTTTTTGTCGACAAAACAACAACAAAAAGATATAATTACATATACATATAAATAAAAATGGATAAACCAACAGTTGAAGTTTGTGAAGAAGAAGATAAAAAAGTACAAGTTGTAACTACAGAAGAAAAACCTGCAGGTATTACATATGAAGATTATGAAGACGAGGAACAAGGAGAAGGTGAAGAAGAAGGTGAAGGTGAAGAAGAAGAAGAAGCACCAGTATTAGATAAAGATCAAATTATAAAGAATGCTGAAGGAAATGAAAAAGCTGGTGATTTATTAATGAAAGAAAAAGATTATTCATCTGCATGTGGTTTGTATTGTGATGCTTTAAAAAACTTGTAAGTATAAATATATAAAACACATATAAACCTTATATAACTAACATATTATCTAAAAATTATAGATCAGAAGTATATGGTCCACTTTCACCAAAAGTCGCACATTTATATGTTAAATATGGTAATTCATTAATTTTAACATATAAACAAGAAGAATCTGAAAATTTAATGAATCTTTTAGGTTCAAAAATTAAAGAATTTGCAGATAAAGCAGATGATAAAAATACAACATCAAACACTACACCAACTACTACAACCACCACTACTACTACAACATCAGCTGCACCAGATAGAAATGCAACTGATAAAAAAAATATGAAAAAAGAAGAAGAAGATTCCGAAGATATTTCAGAAGAGTCTGAAACTACTGTAAATAAACAAACTACAACAATATCATCAACTACACCATCAACAGAAACTGATAAAACTAAAGAAACTGAAGAAGAAGAAGAAACACCTATTCAAATTGCATGGGAAGTATTGGAAACTGCAAGAATTATCTATGAAAAACAAAAAGATAAACAAATTGAACTTTCAGATGTTCATGTTTCATTGGGTGATTTATTTATTGATTCTGGTATGTTTATATAGTAATAATAATAATAATTGAAAAAGTTATTCTAATTAATTTTACCAATATGAATTATACAGATCAACTCGATAATGCTATTGAAGAATATTCAATTGCATTGGGAATTAGAAAAGATATTAGAGATTGTGATTTTAGATCAATTGCAGAAATTCATTATTCAATGGGTTTAGCATTCCAAGTTGATAACAAGGCATTGTTTGCAGAAAAACATTATGTTACTGCAATTGAATTATTGAATCAACAATTGAAATCTGCTCAAAATTCATTGGATGGTGTTACCGATGCTGAAAAGATTACAAGTATTTCCAATGAAATTCAAGATTTAAAAAATATTATAGTTGATCTCAAAGGTAGACTAGATGAAGTAGTACCAATTGATACATCAAAAGAACCAGTACCAAAAGAATTACAACAAGATGAACAACAACCAGTATTTTCAACTTCTGCAAGTCAAACTCCAATTAAACCTGGTACACCAGTTAATACATTTGGTACAGTTGGTAAATCTACAAGAAGAAATATTACCCCAAATACAAATGGTGGTGTAAATCCAATTTCTCCAAATAAATTTTCACCAATTGAACAAAAACCTTCAACTACAACTACTACAACTGCTGAAACCACTTCTACACCTACTACACCAGCTCGTCCAAAAAGAACACTTGAGGATCTTATGAGTGGTCAAGTAGCAGAATTTTCAACATCTGCAACTACCACCAATATTGAAACCGAGAAAAAACAAAAATTATAAATAATAATAACAATAATAATAATCAATTTATAAATTTATAAATTACTTTAATTACAGTAATCCTTTAATTAAACTTAACATAAATAAATGTATAACTTTGTCATGATCAATATATTTTATTTAATTATTTACAGTGACAATTGTAGAAATAATGTAAAGTGAACCATATTACCATAAGTATAATACTCTTGATTGAATTTATTAGTTTCAACAGATTTAATTGTTTTCAATGTACCATCATCTATTTTTTTTATCATTATGTGTTATTGTTATCGATACTATTTTTCAAAAAAATCAAAAATTTTTAAGAAAAGTAATATTTACTTCCAATTAATTTATACATTTTTACAAAATTATGATCAGCTGACACATAAGAATAAGATGGATAATAGTATAGAAAATAGTAATAATAATAAAAATAATAATGATGATGATTATGATAGCAAAAATGAAATATTATTTTGGAAAGTAATACACAACAACTATTTATTCATCAAAGTATTCATATTATAGAGACTGTTGAATGGGTTCAAAATAAAATCAAAGTAGAAGATTCAATTTTTAGAGATAAAAGAATTAAATTCAAACACATATATGATTCGGGTGGATGATAGAAAACAAGCAATTTCAATTATTAAAGTGCAAATTATTAAACCATGATGAATATGTTGAAATTAATGAAATTAATATACATTCATTTTTGAAAATAAATCAACTACCACCACAACAACTACAACAACTACAACAACTAAAACAACTACAACAATCACCATCAATTAATAGTGAATTATATATGGAGTTATTAAAATTACTATTTAAAAGAAATAGACATGTATTAAATATTAATGAAATAATTTTAACTGCATTACAACATTGTGATTTACAAGTAATCAATTTATTATTTGAATGTTTACAACCTAATACTGGTGATAGTATAGCAACAGCAGCAGTATCATTTGAATCATATATTATAAATCCTCTCCAACGTAATAATAAATCAGAATTTAATTATTTTATGGATAGTATATCGAAAAACAAGTAACCATAGAAGATCCATAATCAACTACATATTCAACATGATTAAGAAATCTGAATTCGAAAATAAAGGGATTAATGGTTCATATGCACTACAACTACAAAATGAAAATATTAAAATCAGTTCAGCTGTTCTTTTATTAATTGATGATATTGAAACTTTAAATTGGTGGAATTAGATATATTAGAAATTAAAGAAACATATGAAACAGATGAAATATCACCATTTGAAAGTTTATTAATTGATCTAATATTTGGCGAAGGAACCGAAAACACTCATGCCATGGATAAAGTTGGCTTATTCTTTGTTTTTTTTAAAGTATATAATAAATTTCAACAACAACAAAAACAACCACAACAACCAAAACAACTCTACCAAATAATAAATTTCCAACTTGTAAATCAACACTCAACTGAAGAATTAAAGATAAAAGAATTACTCAAACAATTTATCATTTTTACAAAGTCAAATGTATTATTCAACTTTTATTTAATTAAATATAATGAAACTATCATTGAATTTAATACATTTTATGAAGATGCATGAGATTACTCTCTTCTTTATAAACAAATTGGTACACTTAAATATTTAGATATTGATAGTAATAGTAGATTTAGTGGTTGGTGGGATAATATTAGACACTTCAAAAACCAAATACAATATCCATCAACCAATTTAGATGAAAAAATTGAATTTCTCAAATTATATTTATTAAAAGTAAAAAATACAAATATTCAATACAGTGAATCAATTCAAACATTCACACAAAGAATTATATATGATATAGTATCTTCAATTAATGATCCATTGGTTTTTCAAGATTTAATTTTAAATTATATACCAAAAAATCATATGAAATATTTACCATTGACTTGGAATCCAATAATGTATATTCAAAATTTAAATGAAACTTGTATTATTGATAGTGAATCTACAATTGATTGGTTAAAAGAATGGTTGGTTAAAAAATCGGAAGCAACTGCATTATTGGATTATTTTCCAAATAAAACTTTATTTGATTCATTTATTGAATATTGTCTTAGATATCAAAACATTCAATTGGCTGAATATGCAATTAAACAACTACCATTTCTAAGATTATCACCATCAGATTTTTATAAATCAGTTTTCTGCAATGCAATAATAGATGGTAATTTAAAAGATATTCGACTATTTCATTCATTACGTGTCAGTTTTTCAGGTTCCTTTGACCCAAGTTTTTCTCATTATTTTAATAATTTAATTAGAAAAGTAAAAACAAATTAACAAACTCAAATTAATTATCAAGAATATAATCAATTATTTAATTATTTAATTGAAAATAATATGGTACCAATGATTAATTTAATAGAACTTATTAGTGAAATATTATGATGATAATGAAAAAGTAGTAGGTCCATTCAAATTCAATTTATCAAAAATCAAACTCAATTTAAATGAACATCAACAAACATTTTATGATGAATTGATTTATTATGGTTGTACTTACAAATTTAATCGTTTGGTATTGGAAAATTTACATATTTAGTTACAATTAATAAATGGACATCAAGTCCAAGTAAAAAACATGGTGAACAAATTATAACCTTATTCATTGATCAAATTAAACTATATTGAAAGTAAATTCCCATTGTTAGATCTATACATGAAAGAAATACCATTCTATGACAAAGCAAATTCAATTAATTCAATAACATTTGAAGTTATTCAAAATTCATCATTAAGTCAATTAACGAGTTTATTGATTTATCGCCCATATGCAAATATGATAATTGATGCTGGTACTGGGTTTGGAAATTATTTAAAATTTCATAAATTGGTATTCAACTTCAATTTACAATTTTACATGCTTACTAAAAGAATTGATTTATTTTTAGAAGAATTGGAATATGTAAACTTTTTGTAATTTAAAACAATTACCAAGTTTTGAATTAATTAAACAGTGTTGTATCGATTTAGAATTAAATTCAGTCAATGAAATATTACAAGTAATCAGTGGTGGTGGTGTTAAAGATAATGAAGGTATATCATCCAAATTATGTCTATTACAATTCTGTATCATGTCATTGAAATTAGGTAGATTTGATATTTCAAAATTATCATTCATATTCTTATCAAAACATTGTAATGACCATTATCCTCAATTATTTAAACAAATTGATCACATTATTAAAAACAAACAATAAAATATTTCTTCTTTTATTATTACTGTAATCTTTTAAACCTAATAACCTATATGGTATTGGTAATGTACTTGTTAGATAATTTCTACGATAACCAATTTCTCTATCAAAACTAACTTTTTGTTTAAATGTGATGCTGTTGTTGTCGTTGATAGTGTGCGTAAAAAATAAAAAAAAATGGTGTATAGTTTTTAAAATACAATTTGTGGTGTTTATTTTTTTAATCCTCCTAAAACTAAAATATGAAAGAAATAAGGTAAGTATGTATATTATAGTAGATAGTGATGATGTATTTTAATGCTTACATTTTCTTGGATCAGGTACATTATTTCCAGTGAATTCAGCACCAGAGAAATCAAAACCTTGATGTTCTTCTTGAAATCTTTCCAACATTATTTTCTTTTTATCTTCTTCATTTAATAAATCTTCATTTTGATTTAAATGTCCTTTTAATGCTGCCATCCATGTTTCTGCTTTATTCATTTTAGATAGTGTAACATGTATCATGTTATCTTCAAATGTCCAAAATGAATCATTTTGTTTAATAGTTGAAAAGAATGGTTCCTGTAGGACAATACCATCTTTTGTTAATATTCATTATTACTTTAGTAGTAATAATAATAATAATCAAAAATTGAAATTTGCTTACATTTATAAATGGTGGATTACCTTTAATACCTAATACTAATTGTGTTGGTTTAATTTCACAACTAATCATTTTTGATGTTACACCTGGTGGTACATCTATATATATATTAACTTCTTCAATTGATTGATCCCATTCATATATCTTTCTACCTTGATATTCAAATTTTCTTCTATTATGTTTAAATTTCTCTGACATTATTATTATTTCTTTGTTGTGTTATGAAAAAATGAAAAAGAAAAATGAAAAAAAAAAAAAATCAAAAATTGATCAAAAAATGAGAAATTTGTTGAAAATTAATATAAATAATAAATTTAATTATTTATATTTTTTTTATTTATTTATTTTATAAATACTTTTAATTTACAGTATCATCATTTGCAGTAATTTTAATGAATAAATCTTCAAGACTTGTTTGACCAAAAGCAAATTGTTGAATATGACCATGCTTTTGATTTTTAACGAGGAATTCATAAAATTCAGAGATTACAGTTTCTTTTGGTAAACGGAAACTATAACTACAATTGAAATGTTCTGTGAAAATTGCACTTGGCGAAAATTGATGAATTAAATCTGTTGGATTATGAGTATCTTTATATGCTTCTTCAATGTTGATTTTAACTGAATAACCATCTCCAAATTTATTTTTCAAATGTTGTTGGGTACCTAAACATTGTAATTTACCTTGTGAAATAATTGCAATACGATTTGATAATACATCTGCTTCTTCAATTGAATGAGTAATTAATACAATGGATCTATTTTTTTTTAATTCATGAATTGTTTGCCAAAGTTCTTTTTTAGTTGCAACGTCAAGACCTGTTGTTGGTTCATCTAAAAATATGATTGATGAATCACCAGACATTGCTACTGCAAATGATAATCTTCTTTTCATACCACCTGATAATTGTTTAACTAATCTATCTCTTGCTTCAAATAAACCAACTTCTTTTAATACATTTTCAACAGATTGACGTTCTCTTTCAATTGGTATACCCTTTAAACGAGCATAATATAATAATGTTTCAGTACATGAAAGATCTTCCCAAAAAATATCAAATTGTGGACAAATACCAATTGATGAATGAACTAAATCCATTTCGCTACGAATATCATAACCATCAACAATTGCTGTACCACTTGTTGGTTGATATAAACCCTATTAAAATTGATGATATGTTAGTTGTTTGTCATTTTTAATAGTTTGATAATCTTTGAGGACAACTTACTGTTAAAATTGATATGGTAGTACTCTTACCAGCACCATTTGGACCCAATAAACCTAATACATCACCCTTTTTAATGGTTAAATATAAATTATCCAAAGCTGGTTTTGGTCTACCTGGATAAAGTTTTGATAATCCTTTGATAACAACATTCATTTCCTCAACTTTGTAATTACCATTTACAATCATATCTTTTTCTGCTTTAACGTCATCATCAATAATTTCTTCATCACCAATTGGATCAACAATATCAATTTCTGAATTATTTGTAATTAAACTTGATTTTTCATCATATGATTTACCATAGGAACTATCGATGTTATTGCTGTTTGATGATTTTTTGAATAAATTTTTAATTGGTTTTAAAAAGAATAATGGATGACTTGGTACACCAAATTCTTTTGGTAAAACTTGATCTAAATATAATGCCAAAATTAAATAAACCAAAGCGTCAATGTATAACCAAAAAATGATTTTTGTAATTTCGAAGTCCCATGTGTATTGTGACCAGTCCGGGCATAAATCAACACCACATGAAAAACTTAATACTGACATACCTCTATTAAATGCTAATAATGGTATGAAATAATATGGTTGTGGTGGTGGTGAATCTTTAAACATTTGAAATGATAAAATACCATTTAAATTTACTGCAATGATAACCATGAAATATCCAAAAATTGATGCTGTTCTTGTACGTTGGAAAAATGTTGATAAAAAGAATGCAAATGTAATTTGTGCATGTCCCCATCCAAATAAAAATAAAAACATACCAAATTGTGACCCTTTAACAAATACTGCAAATCCTGCAATTGAACTAACTCCAACTACAAATGTAACTATAATTGCATATAATAAATAATTGAATAAATATGTCATAATCCAATAATTTCTAATTTTAAGTCCCATCTAAAAAATAAAAAAAGTATACATATAAATTAGTATGATGGTGGAGGAGGTGGTTACTGCTACTTGAATTATATAATTTTACTTACCATTAAAGAAATTTCACGTAATTTTTCTTGTTTTTCAATTACAATTGTAAAAATGAATAAAGGTAAAATGAAGGATAGGGCAAATGGATAAAATGAACCACCTAATAAACTTGCAATATCGAAATCTTGTGCATTGTTGAATGATGGTAAATCTGTGGCTGAAGTTTGAATGGATACATTACCACCCAATACATAATTTACAAAAGCAGATGACATTGTATTCATTGCAAATAGTAATTGAGAGGGATCCATGCTCATTTGATATTGGTTTTGAGCTTCAACGGTAAGTAAAACATCCAATACTTTTTTATTTTGTGAAAATTCGTTAACTACTGCACCAGCAATTGGGAAAACATTTCCACTATAAAACATAATTGATGAATTTGTTGAAACTAATTCTTTTTCAGCTACAATCAATCCATTCATTTCATCAACTGATTCAACCGATACAAAATATGGTGAATTGTAAGGAGCGAAACCATACCATAATTGAGATTGTTGATGAACAGAACCCCAAAGTCCACTACCATTACCATTTTTATCTAATGTACCAAGATCAGTGTCTGCCAAATTTACATCATATAAAAACCCATTTAAATAAGAGTAATTATAAAATGTATTTGGATGATTTACTTTTGGTGACTCATAAATAACATAACTTGCACTACTATCACCACTATTATAACTAGAACTTTCACCACCATTACTTTGTGATTCAATTTGATGTTTTACAAAATAATTTATAATCACTAAAATAAGTACCAATACCAATGGTATAGCAATTTGAACACCAATACTACATTTTTGTCTTTTTAAAAATGATGCATTTTTAAAAAACTATATTTAAATAATAATTATTAACATATTTTTTTTTTTTTTTAACATAAAAATGTGTGGTGTGATTATTTACCATTGCTCTAAATTGATTAGATTTTATTTCTTTTTTTTCTCTTGCCATTTTTTTAAATATATATCTCTTTTTGAAATATATTATATAATGTTTGTTATATTTAAAAAAAAGATTTAAAAAAGAAAATAATATTGTTATCTCTACTTATAATTTCAAACTTTTTCTTTTGACTTTTTAAAAAAAATCCAATCAAATTTTTCCCGTTAAAAATATCTTTTTTTAAATTTTTTTTATTTTTAATTATTTTTATTTTTTTATCATATAGCCACATTTTATTACACCTAATTTTTCATATTTAAATATACTTGTTTATTAAAGTGTGGTGTGTTATAACCTGGTTACAACTTGTGCTAAAAATTTAAAAAAAATATTCAAAGTCTTCGAGAAATAAAAGTTTTGAAAATACAAGCACATCAATAAACCACAGACATACAATCAAATATCGACAAACATTTTATTTTCAAATATATTTTTATTTTTTGTTTTTTAAATTTTTATATATGTATATATAAAAGTGTAATAGTAATAAATGTCACAAAGATATTCAACACAACAAGATGATGATCAAAATATTCAAACAACTGGAATAAAAAGAGAATTATTACATTTAAAATTATTATTAAAAAAGAATTTTATTGTTTCTTCAAGATCAATAATATCAACTATAATTGAAATTGGTTCACCAATTGCATTTATTTTAATTTTATTTTTAATTGCAAGATCAACTGGTAATGATAGTAAGTATAAAACTGCACAGTTTATAACAACAAAAAGATATTAACACATATAATTTACAATTCTTGTAGATCCAACAACATATTATGAAAATAATTTACCAAAATGTGAAGCATATTCACAAAATAGATGTTTTAATTTAATGTTTTCACCATCAAATTCACCATCAGTAATTGCAATTATGAATATATTATCAGAGATGAATGATGGTATTAAAATTTTAACATATCCAGGTACAACTGGACCATTACCAGAATTAAAACAAACAATTGGATTAAAAGGTGGTATGATTGGTATGCCATCAGTTGATGATACATTTATGTTTGTGCTTGATTATCCAAATGTTACAATTGGTGGTGTGGATTTCACATCGTTTCCAAATAATTTCCCTGGTTTTACAAATGAAACAGATCCATTAGTTTCATCAGTGTTGGGAAATAATAATTTATTATTTAATGTATTGGTAAATACAACTTGTCCAAATATTATGGCATCATGTATAGATTATACAGTACCATTAACAAATGCAATTCAACAAGCAATTATTACTTACTATTCAAGACAATCAACTAACTCTGGTACAGATCCAACTGTTTCATTTTCAACAAATTCATTTGCATTTTATCCAGTTCAAAGACCTGCTCTTGCATCATTTGGTGGTTTATTTTATTATTGTGGTTCAATGATTACATTTATTTATTTATTGTATAAAATTGCATTTGAAAAAGAACACAAGTTAAAACAAGGTATGATTATGATGGGACTTTCCGAACCAATGTATTGGGTATCTTGGTTTTTTACAAGTTTTACAATAGACTTGTTGGTTACATTAATTACAATTGCAGTTGGTGCTGCTTTCCAATTACCATTTTTCCTTGGTACAAACTTTTTAGTATTGTTTTTAACATTCTTCCTATTCACCGTTTCAATGAGTGCTGTTGCATACTTTTTACTTTCATTAATTTCAACTACAAAAACTGCAATTGGTATTGGTATGGCTATTTTCATTGTTGGTTCCATTTTTCAAATGGTTTTCAGTAGTATGGGTCCATTAATTTTTGCATTGGTTTATGAAACTGGTAGTACCGCTGCAACAATTGCAAGAGTAATCATGTTCTTTTTACCAATGTTTCATTTTAACAAAGTATTGACATACATTAATAGTGCAACCCAAAATTATCCAACTACTCATTTCACTCTTTCAGATTTATCAACAAATTTAAATCAAAAAGGAGGTGATACTATAATTCCAACAAGTGGTGAATCTCTTGGTTATTTAGTTGCATTAACTGGAATTTATTTAGTATTAGCATGGTACTTTGATAATGTAATTCCAGGTAATGATGGTACATCCCAAGTACCTTGGTTCTTTTTAACACCATCATATTGGGGTCTTTCAATGAAACAACCACATCATATTCCAGTACCACATATTTCAGATTCAGATGTTTCTGAAGCAATTAATAGAGCTCATGATCCATCAAATAGAGCTCCATTTATTATACGTGGTATTTCAAAAACTTATAGAAATTTCCTTAGACCATCAAAAAGTGTACATGCAGTTAAATATTTATCATTATCAGTTGAACATGGTACTGTATTAGGTTTCCTTGGTAGTAATGGTGCTGGTAAAAGTACAACAATTGGTGTTTTAACAGTATGTATATATTATTTTATATTTGTAGTTTACATATACTAACATCAATTTTCTTTTAAATATTAATAGGGTTTAATATCACCATCATCCGGTGATGCTATAATTTATGGTAATAGTGTTGTATCAAATATTGCAGCAGTACGTAGAGTTACATCTGTTGTACCACAACATGATATTCTTTGGAATGAAATGACAGCATATGAACATTTACAATTATTTGCAGAATTAAAAGGTATTCCACAACATAAACGTGAAGCTGCTATTGCAGTTGCATTGGACCAAGTTAGATTAACTAAAATTTCAAAAAATTTAATTTCAACCTATTCTGGTGGTATGAAAAGAAGATTATCAGTTGCAATTGGATGTATGGGTTCGCCAAAAATTATATTCATGGACGAACCAACCACTGGTTTAGATGTTGTATCTTGTAGAAAAATTTGGAATTTAATTAAAGAAGTTAAAAAAGATAAAGTTGTAATATTGACATCGCATTCTCTCATTGAAATTGAATATCTTTCTGATAATATCGTTATTATGGCAAATGGTGTTATGGCATGTGCTGGTAATTCATTACAATTAAAAGAAAGATTTGGTGAAGGTTTTTCATTAAACATTGTTTCAAAAACTGAAGAAGCAATTCCACAAATTGTTGAAATGATTACCACTACTATTCCAGGTTCTAAATTTTTAAAACAATCTTCAACACTTTTAAATTTTGGTTTCCCTGCTACCACAGATCCAAATATTCTCGTCTCTTTCTTAAAACTTTTAGAATCAATCATCAAAGATGAGAATAATGTAATGATTAAAGACGTTTCAATGTCACATTCTACGCTTGACGATGTCTTCTTAAAAGTTGATCATTTATCAAAATTAAAAACTCAATAAATAAAATATGTGATACGATGTTCGTATTAATATTAAAAAAAAAAAAAAAGAGAAATACTATTCAACTATAATTCAAAAATTAAAACTTCTCTTCAGTATTTATCTATAATGATTGTTTGTGTGAATGTTTACACTTATTTTATTGTTATTAGTTATTATAGAACCACTTTGATATTTAAATTTCTAAATGTTTTTAATTTTATCATGATCTTAAAATTTGCATATTTTTTCATTTTTTTATTGCTGTTGGATTGTCAATTCCACCTAAAAAAATAATATTGCCACAGTAAATTTTATTAATAAATATCTTAAAAAAAACAGTTTAGAATTTTACTATGAATGATCAAGCTTGACCGTTTATTATGTCATAAAATTAAAATTTAAATTTGATTTTATTTTATTTCTTAAAATTAAATTTTTTTTTTTTTCGCCCGAGACTGATTGTATAAAAAAAAAAATCAGCTGATCATTTTTTTTTATAATCAATATTCAACAATATATATATATAAAATTAAAATGAGAAATTTATTCTTTTTAATTTTAATTGCTATTTGCTTAGCAGCACCAGCTTTAACAGCAAGACCATCAAACTGGAACAAATTCACCAGAGCCAAACACACTGAAAACGTTAGTTTCCGTGTTGCACTTAAACAAAGAAATTTAGATGTTTTAGAATCAACTTTATTAGATGTTTCAAACCCAGAATCTGTCAACTATGGTAAACATTGGACAATGGAACAAATTATTGAATTAGTTGCACCAGTTCAATCAGTTCAAGACTCTGTTGTTGAATATTTAACTTCAAATGGTTGTGTCAACATTGAAAACAAAGGTGACTTTATCAAAGCTGATGCCCCAGTTTCAGCCATTGAAAAATTATTCTCTGTTAAAATGTTCAACTACAAACATGCCATCAAAGCACAAACCATCATTCGTTCAGATAGAGCCATCACTGTACCATCATTAATTGCTCAACACGTTGATATTGTTTCTGGTATTTCTGAACTCCCACATCTCAGCACTGGTCCAAAATCACACAACAATGCTAGACCACAATTCTCAGGTGTCAAAGGTACTCAACCACCAGCTCCAGCTTCAGATCCAGGTCTTGTCGTTCCACAAACTGTTCAAAGATTATACAATATCCCAGCAAACTTTGTTCCAGCTGGTACCAATGTTTCATTTGGTGTTGCTGAATTCCAAGCTGATAGGTAAGATATATCTATATGACATATTTATTCACTTTTGTTATTTTGGATAAAATATATTAATTTTAAAAATCATTTTATAGATCATATAATCCACAAGATTTAGTTACATTTGCTGCTAAAACTGCTACTCCATTAATTGTTGTTGCACATGATGTTGGTACATTTGAACCAACTAATCCAGATTTAGAAGCCACTCTTGATGTTCAATATGGTGCTATTATCGCTGAAGGTGCTGATAACTGGTTCTTTGTTGTATCAGGTTGGATGTACGAATTTGCATCAGAACTCGCCACTACTTTCCCAGCACCATACGTTGTATCAATGTCATGGGGTTGGCCAGAACCATCACAATGTTCAGTAGGTACATGTACCGGAGGTGAAAGTTCACTCGACTACGTTAACCGTGTAAACGTTGAATTCCAAAAAATTGGTCTCCGTGGTATTACTTTATTAGCATCATCAGGTGATCAAGGTGCACCAGGTGACTCAAATTCATCATGTGATGATGAAGATGCTCCAATCTCAACTATTTTCCCAGGTGCTTCCCCATGGGTTACATCTGTAGGTGCTACTATGTTAACTGCACCAACTGATTCATCATCATCAGGTGAAAACTCTGATATCCCAGTTTGTGGAATCCATCCATGTGCTACCTCAATGCAAGAAACTACTTGTTCAACTCCAACCGCACTCATTACAACTGGTGGTGGTTTCTCTGATTATGTTCCAGTTCCATCATGGCAAGCTGCTTCAACCAAGAAATACTTGAGCTCAGGTGTTTTATTACCAAACAAGAAATTCTTTAACGCAACCAATCGTGGTTTCCCAGATGTTTCAGCATTAGGTCACAACTTTTACATTGTTGCTGCTGATCAAAAACAAGTTGTCGACGGTACATCAGCATCATCACCAATTTTCGGTGGTATCATCTCTTTATTAAATGGTTATCGTTTATCAAATGGTAAATCAACCCTCGGTTTCGTTAATCCAGTTTTATACGCTGCCGCTGCTTCAAGTTTCAATGCATTCACTGATATTACATCTGGTAATAACTTCTGCGCTGAACAATGTTGTGCCACTACTGGTTACATTGCAACCAAAGGATGGGATCCAGGTAAGAATTAATTCTTTTTATTTATCAATATATTTGATCAAAAATACATACTAACAATATACATATTTATTTATTATAGTTACCGGTTTAGGTACACCAAATTTCCCAGGTTTATCAAAATACATTTCAACCTTAAACTAAATTAATAAATTATAATAAGTTGCAATAACATTTTAATAATGCATTTATCTTTTTCAATAATAATTATTATCAACAAATATAGAGAATCAAGTATTTTACCAAATATTAAATTTATTTATTTATTTATTACAAATTTGAATTATATTTAAAGTTTGATTTTCTAAACAAGCAGATTGTAAACCATTTGAACTTGTTACCAATGGTGATTGACAACTGTGATTAATTGAACTACTCCAGAAATATTCTTTTGAATTACAATCAAATGAAGAAGATGTTTGATAACTATCGTCAATACAAGTATTTAAAGGTATATATAATATTGATGTCCATCCTTTTTTCCAACTATCAACAACACATTGACCATCATTAACGGTTGTACTATATATAATTGATAAAAAGGAATTTGAAGGTATTTTAAATTGAGATTCTTTTATTAAACTGAATGAATATGGTACACTTTTAAAATTATCTTCTATAATACATTGGTCAATTTCAATAATTGTTGAATTTTTAAAATCTAATAAATAAATCTTTATATTAATATAAATTATTCATTTTACAACATATTATCAATTAACATTGTATATATTTACCTTGACAATTAATATTATTAAATGTATTTAATATTATAAAATCATTTAAAAAATTAAATATTACATATTCATCATTATAATTTACACATTGATTACTTTTATAAATTGTACCACCAGATATTTTGGATTCTATACAATAATCTTGTTGACTATTTGTTGTACTACCACTAGTATTATTACTAAATTGATAATTATTTACTTGGATATATACATTTTGTTGATTTATTTGGTTTTGGCTATTAATATTATTAATATTTATTGCGAATGTAAAATTTGTTAAAGATAAAATTATTAAAGTGAATAAAAATTTCATTGTATTATTTATTAAGTATATTGTATTTATTTATTTTGGTAGTGAGGTAATAGTGTAAATTGTAATTGGTCATTTTTTTTTTTATTTTGTTTAAATATTATCAATTTTATTTTTTGTTTTGATTATATAAAAATTATATTCTTATAAAAATTTGAAATTATCCAATTTTTACATTGAAAAACTTTTTTGTTTTTGTTTTTTTTGATCTTTGCATGGTTGTAAAAAATATTGATTACATGTACTTTTTGTTATAAATTAAAATTATTTTAATAAAATGGATTAAATTTGCAGTTTTATTTTGATTTATTTTAATTATTTTATTTTTTTTATTTTTTTCATTAATCAATTAATTTAATTGAATTACTCTTTTTTGCAGTTTTTATTTTAATTGATGAATTAAATTAGCGAGAAGAGCAGTCCAACCAGTTTGATGATTTGCACCTAAACCTTGACCGGTATCACCATTAAAATATTCATGAAATAATAAATGATCTTTATAATGTTCACTTTTGAATAAAGGATTTGATTGAGAGAATTTTCTACCACCAATTTCTTTATTTTCTTTCCAAATTCCAATTAAACGAGCAGAAATATCATTTGCAATATGATCCAATGTTTGTAAATTACCTGAACCTGTTGGATATTCAATTTGGAAATCATCACCATAATATTCATGATAGGTTTTCAATGATTGAACCATTAAAAAGTTTGTTGGTAACCAAACTGGACCACGCCAATTTGAATTTGCACCCATAATATAATCATCAGATTCTGCTGGTTTATAAGTAATCCATTCATCGATATCTTGTCTTTCTAAACGATATGGTTCATCAAGATGATGTTTAGAGAATGATCTAATACCATTATCTGAAAGGAACCAATTGGTATCCAACATTTTCTTGAGAATTGCTTCAAGTTTTTCACGATTAACAATGGAAAGTAAACGAGATTTATTTTGACCCAATGTTGTAAATGGTGCAATATTTTTAACTAGTGTAGGACGATGTTTAACAAACCAATCTAATCTTTCTTTGAATTTTGGTAATGCATGAAGAGTATCATAATCTAATATTTCACATGCAAACAATGGAATGAGACCAACAAATGAGTAAACTTGAATTTGATGTGGTTCTGGATCACCTGGTGTTGTAATTGAATCGAAAAAGAAACCACATTCATTATTCCATAAACCATTACGACCTGTAATACTTTTACTAATACTAATGAAATGTTCAAGGAATTTAGTGGCAATTGATTCGTAACATGATCTTTCTTTTGCAAGGATCAATGAAATTTTCAACATGTTTGCACAATAAAATGCCATCCATGATGTACCATCTGCTTGTTGAAGTTTTGCACCATTTTTCAATGGAGTTGATCTATCAAATACACCAATATTATCAAGTCCAAGGAAACCACCTTCAAATATATTATTACCTTTAATATCTTTTTTATTTACCCACCATGTGAAATTAATGAGGAGTTTGTGGAAAATTTGTTCGAGGAAATCCAAATCTTTTTTACCAGTCTCCTTTTCAATGTGTTTGTAAACTTCAAGTGTTGCATATGCATGAATTGGTGGATTTACATCTGAGAAATCAAATTCATGTGCTGGTAATTGACCATTACTGTGAGTATACCAATCACGAGTCAACAGGATTAATTGACGTTTTGACCATTCAATATCAACCAACATTGTTGGTAACATATGAAATGATGCATCCCATGAACAAAGATATGGAAATTCCCATTTACCTGGTACTGATATAACATCATTTGAATAGAAATGATCCCAATGTGAATTACGTGTAACTGGTGTTGATCTTGGATGTGCTGGGTCACCATTTTTCCACATATTTACACCAAAATGATAATACATTTTAGTCCAAAGTATACCTGCTAATGCTGCCCTTTGAATCTTTTTCAATTCCAATAATGGACATTGTTTAACTGATTTACTCGTTGCCAATTCTTGTTCTTCTTTAGCGGTTAATTTCTTTTGACAATTTGAATTTGAAAATAAATTTTCATAATATTCATTTGCTTCATTAATTCTGGCATTGAAAATAGAGTCAAAATCCTTGAATACTTTTGATTCTTCTGTGAATTCATTGTTTGAAAATGCAATTTTAATGGTAAATGATTCACCTGGTCCCAAGATTTTTGTACATTTTGCAGCAACTTTAGTACCACTTTTACTGTTTACACAATCTGTCCAACCATTAACAACTGCATTGTTAATACCATCTTTAACGTATGGTGAACTGTTTGGCCAATTGAAAAGACGTTGAGTGTTTGTATCATTTTCAGTGAATAGATATTCAATGTCGTTATGTGATTGTTGATCAGTTTCAACCATATAATATTTTTTACCAATATGAGTTTCTTCTGCAATCAATTGATTATGAATATGACGATGGATATATGGACGTTTATCAGTGTATCCCCATGACCATGTATTTCTAAACCATAAATGTGGTAATACGGTAATTGGTGCACTAGTTGTTTCACTACGATTGTACACCGTAATTTTACAATAGATATCTTCTTGTGAATCACCTTTGGCATATTCAATGTAACAATCAAAATATTCATTATCATTCATTACACCAGTATCTTCCAATTCATATTCACCTTGTTGTTTGGTACGTTTTTTACATTCATTTAATATCTTTTCATATGGATATGCTTTAATTGGATATTTGTATAACATTTTTGCATAAGAGTGTGTTGGTGTATTATCAATGTAAAAATAATGTTCTTTAACATCTTCACCATGATTACCTTCTTGTCCATTGGTTCCAAAATAACGTTCTTTAATAATTGGATCATTACCATTCCAAAAGGCTACTCCTAAACATATGTTTTGAAAACGATTACAAAATCCTCCAATTGAATCTTCTGACCACCTATATGCTCTACTTCTTGCATGATCTATACAAAATATAATTTAGTGTGTTAATATTAGTGTTTGTGTGAGTGTGTATGTGATATTGGTCATAATAATAATATTTACCATGTGGGAAATAACTCCATGGATCACCATTTGATGAATAATCTTCACGTACTGTTGCCCATTCTCTATCACCAACATATGTACCCCTAAATTAAATAATTAATATTATTAATATATTGCACATGTGATATTCATAATTTTAATTTTTTAAAAAAAAAAACATCCAATATCGGAATAATAATAAATTGATAATTACCAATTTTTCCAATCTGCTTTTCTCTCTAATGAATCTTGTAATCTTTTTTCTTCCATTATTTAATTTGAAATAATGATAGTTATGAAAATAATAATGAAAAAAAAATTATTAAAATTAAAAAAAAAAAAAAGAAAATTAAAAAAAATTAAATATTCGTTGTTGTAAAAAAGATATTTTTCCAGAACAAACCCGAAGAAAAAAAAAAAAATGATGTTAACACCATGTGCGAAGTTATTTCGGAAATTATAATTGTTTTTAATTTTAATTTTATTTTTTTCAATTTTTTGACCTTTCACAATTTTAGAATTTAAGTTTGATTTTTAGTTATGAGCAAATTATTTTTTGAAGTGTTTGTTTATTATGAAAAAATAAAATACTTGTTGGATTTAAATTTATAGGATTTAAATAATACTTATTTATGTTGATCAAGTTTAATAACTTACAAATCATATTCAACAATATGTATAAATAATTAATGTGTTGGGAAAAAAAAAAAAAAAAAAAATAAGATCTTTAAGATGTATAATTATACAACAATTTATTTTATTTCCTATATTGTTTCTCTTAGAGTAGTCTCACAAAAAATTGCTAAATATTTGAAATTAACTAATTAAGTTAATAACCTATTGTTCAAGCGGACTGAGACACCCCTAGGGTAGTGTTCAGGAATAACAATCTTCATTAAATTGCTATTCCATTTCTTACTAACTTTTTCCAAAATGTTGTGGATCCTGATTGTGTTGTTGATCAGTGCATTCCTGTTCTTTTCTTACCAATCTTGTTACAATCTTGAATATACGATCCCAATCAGCTTCTTTGGCATTCTTTAGCCTGTATTCAATTTGAACAGTTGAAATATTG
>JABXES010001430.1:0-41683 GCA_013375695.1 Dictyostelium brefeldianum
AAAAAAATATGAACATTCAATTAATTTGTAAATTTAAAAAAGTGATTGGATTTGATTTTAATGTGTTATTGGTAGGAGAAATATTTAAAAGTACAAATAAACACTTATTAATTGGTACAGTTGATGGAAAGATTAAAGTATATTTAAATAATGAAGAAATTCAAGTATTAGAAACTAAAGGTACGTCCATACAACAACTTGAATTATTAGATACAACTAAATTTGGATCAATTGATGTTATATCAGGTGACTCTAATGGTAATTTAGTCATATTTTCAAATCATCAAATTCTATTTAGAGATACAATTAATGGTTCAATAACATCAATTATAACTCATAAATTATCAAGTAGGTTTGTTCTCTTTTTATTAATATACATATCATCATTGTATAATGTATATATATATTAACAAAAGAGTAACATCCTGCAGATAACGATTTTAATATAGTTGTTGGAGATAGTTTAGGATTAGCAACATCAATTAAACCACATCAAAATACAATATGGAGATTTAAAATACCAACTGTTAATCAAACAATTGGGGGATTAAAAGAATCTGATTTAATTAAAATGAATAATTTAGATGAATCAACTTTAACAACATCAACTGCAACTACATCAACATCATTACATATTAAAGATATTAAATCAGTTCAAGGATATGATATATACAGGAATAGATTTAATTATTTAGTTATTAGTGAAGGTGCTTCATTTATACATATTATAGATCAAGGTAAAAGATTATGTTCAATTCCAACTCCATCTCCTGTAAATTGTATGTGTGTTGGTTATTTTGATAATGAATTAATATCAACTTATGAACCTTCAACTGTAACTCCAAGGGGTACTACCCCTTCCTCCTCTTCCTCTTCAAGTAACTTACATAAATCACCACAAATTGCATTGGGTTGTGAAAATGGATTTGTTTATTTATTAGTAGATTTTAAAATAATACCATATTGTCAAATTGGATATCCAATTACAAAATTAAATAAAATGAAATATTCTGATATAAATAATAGTGGTAATGGTAATGGTGAAAATGATACAACAAATGAAGAATTGGATATTTTAATATGTACAGGTTATTTCAACTCTTTAAAAATGTATTATAATAAAAAAGTATGTAGTATATCATATGTATAATATTATCTTATGATCATTTTACTAATAATACATCACGCATTAAATAATCTAGATTATATGTGATCATTTATTAGATGATTGGTGTCATACATTATCAATAGGACAAGTTGAAAATAATGGTGATAAAATGGTAGTCATCGGAAAATTAGATAATACAATTGAATATTTAAAACCAGTATTATGCACACCTCAAAAAATAATTGATCAACAAATTAATTAAAAAGCAGTAAATAGTAAAATAAACAACAATAATAATATTTTAACACAATAAAATATAATAAAACACTTGAACACTAGGAAAGGTGATTTAAACTAAACAAACACACAAACACACAAACACACATCTAGATATTATTATTATTGATTTTAAAATTCTGTTTTGTAACTACACCTTTTCAAAAATTAAAAAAGCTCACTCACTTTGTGTGGTTTGTAAACACACTACCATTGTAAAATCATATGTGTGTGTTTTTGATATAAAATAAAAAAAGAAATTAGGGTGTATGTTTAAGTTACACAAATTAGTGCGCAGTGTGTGTTATTTTATGTGTGTTTGTATGTGTGTGGTTTTAAAAAAAAAATGCGAGTTTTTTTTTTTATTATTATTATCATTATAATTAAAGAGCGGCACAGCATTGAACACCAGTAATATATAAATAAAAATAAAATAAATATAAAAATATTATAATAGTTAACTAGTTATAATAATAATAAATATTTATAGTCAGTTAAAAAAAGAAAAAGATATTTTTAAACTTTTTTATCCAGCAGTGTTTTTTCAGATCTAGATTGACATTTTTTTAAAAAAAAAAAAAAAAAAATTGAAATAAAAAATATTTCAAAAAAAATCGCTTCAATAGTTTTATCAACACACGATTGATAAGGTGTGTCATATTCTTTTAAAATAATATTTCACAGTAATATCAATACAGTACATTCATTATCATACATATATAGTATATACAACACACACATATTTATTTGATTTCGATTGATGTTTCCTGATAATATTTTTATGTAATGATATTTTCAGTGCATATAAAAATTTATAAATAGACATCTCAAAAAAAAAAAAAAAAAATCATAAAAAAAAACAAATAAAAATATAAAAATAAAAAACAAAAAAAACAAAATAAAACATATATACACAAAACACTCATATATATAAATAATAAATAAACAAACAATGGATAGTTTTCAGTCATTTGGTTTATGCGAAAATGCATTAGAATTTCAAGTTGAAGTTGAATTACCAGATAACACATTAAAAACATATGTATTTCATTCAAGATTTACAGTAGATAAAATAAAGGTAACATTTTTCTTTTGATATAATTTGTATTTTGTTGTGATCACACAATATATATTAATTCCTATGAATTCTTTACAGTCAACAATTTTATTAGATCAACCAACACTTAAAAAACATATACCAAGTGATTATATAATATTGGTAGATGGTGAAAAAATAGAGATTGATTTTCAAAGATTTATAGTATCACATCCAAGAATTACAGAAATTTTAGAACAAGAACCAAGAGTTAGAATTAAATTAATTTCAAAACAACAGTTATTAAATCGTCAATTTTCACCACCATTATCACCAAATACATCATTTATTAATAATAACAGTAATAGTAATGGTAATAGTATTAATAATAATAGTAATAATAATAATAGTAATAATAATAGTAATAATAATAATAGTAATGGTAATAATAGTAATAATAGTAGTGGTAATATAAATAAATTACAAGATCAATTGTATGTAATGAATTCAATTTAAGGAAGGTTTTATATTTATATATACACAATACTAATTTAAATTCCATTTTTAAATACAGAAATTTAAATGTAAAAGTTTCAGATTTAAAATTAACATTAGAGAAATCGCCAAATATAACAAGAATATCAGGTGGTGGTAGACAAAGATCACCTGATCCATCTGGTGCATCAACATCATCAACTTCATTATTATCATTTTCATCACTTACCCTTCATAGACCAAAAAAAGAAGATTCTTCAAATAAACTACCATTACCTGATTTTAAAAATGTAAATTCAAGTGGTAGTAAAACATTAAGAGGTGAAAAATCACTTGATAAATTAAGTAAACTTGGTAAATCATTTGATAGTGGTATATTACCACCAACAACTTCTTCAACTACATCATCATCAACAACTACAACAACAACAGAAACAACAACTACTACTACAACAACAGATACAACCACAACAACCACTTCAACTACTACACCAACATCACCAACATCACCATCAGTTGGTGGATTTTTTTCATTTGGATCACCAAAAATCAAATCATTTTTTGTAAATACATTTGATCAAAAAAGAAGATCATTATCAGCAACAAATAATAAACAAAGATCAGTTGAAGATTTATCATATTCATCAATTCATATTGGTGCAACAACATTAAGACCAAAAACACAGGAATTTCAAAATTTGTTAAAGGTGACAACATCAAATGGTGAAATGGGAGTAGGTAGTTTAATACCAATACCGCCATCAGGAACAGGAGGATCGGGTACAGGTAGTAATAGTGGTAGTAGTAATAGTAGTAGTGGTAGATCAAGTATGGAAATGATATCATCAATTAGTGATAATGGTAGTATTGGATCAGGATCAAGTACATGTGGCCCAAGTTCATCAGTTATTTGGATTAAAGATCATAGTTTAATTCAATTATCAAAAGGTTTCTCCATTGAACCACAAAGAGCAAGTTTAACATTACCATTAATTAAAAGTAGTGGTCAATTAGAATTAAATTCATTAATTACCAATGAAAGTTGGTATTGTAAATATTTTTATGGTCAAGATCATTGGAATTATATTGGTGAAGATTCAAAAACTGGTATATTCATTGTATCAATTTTAAAAGAAAATGATCCTTCAACATCAACTTCAACAACACCATCATTAACACCAATTTCATCACCAAGTGTATCATCAACAAATTTAATATCAGATCAACAACAACAACAATGTAACATTAGTAATATAGATACCATCACCAATGGAAGTGGAAGTAAGAAATATAATTTCATTGTATTATTACGTACAAAAAATAGTGATATATTTACAAAAGCAAGAATTAAAGGTACTTTTTTAGGTGGATTATCAACTAAACCACCGGTAAAAGAAATTGTTCAATCGATTATACCAGATATTTCATTTAAATTTTTAAAATCTGTAAAAGGTGCGGAAATTCAAAAAGATTTACAACAATTTGAAGAAAGACAACGTGTAAAAAGTTTTAAATTTGGTATACTTTATTGTGCTCCAAATCAATGTCAAGAGGAGGAAATGTTTTCAAATGCAAATGGATCAGATGGATTCAATCAATTTTTAGATTTTATAGGACAACGTATAAATTTAAATGGTTGGAAAGATTATCGTGGTGGTTTAGATGTTAAATTAGATTCAACTGGTACACAATCAATTTATGAAAAATATAATGGTTTTGAAATTATGTTTCATGTTGCCCCTTTACTTCCTTACAACATATTGGATAAACAACAAGTTGATAAAAAAAGACATCTTGGTAATGATATAGTATTAATAATTTATAAAGAAGGTAATCAATTATTTGATCCAAAAGTAATGAAATCTGATTTTAATCATGTATTTATTGTAATTTCACCAATTGACAATACCACCACCTCAACAGTCAAAAAATATAAAGTTTCAATTGTTTATAAAGATGGTGTAGAAAGTTCAACTCCATATTTAACTCACAATTCAATTTGGGAAGAATCACCAGAATTTAAAGAATTTTTATTATGTAAATTGATAAATTCTGAATGTTCATCTTATGAAGCACCAAGTTTTAAAATTAAAATTCAAAGAACTAGAGTTGCTTTATTAAAAGATATGAATACAAATTATTTATTAAATTAATAAAAAAAAATAAAAAAATAACCAACCAAATAATAAAATAATATAATTAATTTAAAATATATATACATGTTGTGTTTTATTATTATTGTAATTCTTGATCATTAAATATCCATTTTGTAAATAAACCTAAACCAACAAGACGAGGTGTTGGCTTTTGTGGGTCATTCAAAAATGCTAATGAAAAGATATAATAATTTTTAATATCAAAAAAGTTTAATGCTGATGCTCCTTTCATTGCTAAACTCTGTATTAATACAGCAATAGAACAATACAGTTAGACATATTATATAATGTTGTGTAATAGTTTTATAGTGCATACATACAGCAAAAAAACCTTGATCTCTTTTTGTTCTTTCTTGTAATTGTTTATCAAATTGTTGTTTATCGGGATTTGTAAGATAACCAATAACACCAAGTCCCAATAAGAATAAAAATTTATTTGATACACCCATATTTTGTGTTTTATGTGTGTTTATATATATTTATATATTTGTGTGTTTGTTGAAAAAGTGATGTTGTTAAAAAAATTAAAAAAAAAAATGAAAAATGAAAAAAAAATTTAATAAATGTGATAAAAATAAATAAATAATTATCGATATTGATGATTTATAATTTTGATTTTGGAGGTACTTTATAAATTGCACTTGCAGTTGATACTAATGATTTATCACTCTTTCTTACAATTGAAGATTTAACGAAAATTAAAGTATTTGTTACTTTTTCAACAGTTGCTATAATTACAATTTCTTCACCAATATATGCTGATGATATATAATTTATATTTAAATTTATTGTTACTCCAAATTGAGGTGTTTCACTATCTTGATATGCTAAATATGCAAATGCACCAACACCATCAACTAATGCACTATATATGTGTGTGTTAGTTGTCATGACTATTACCACTAATATTATAGTTTGAGGGGTGTGTGGTTTATTTAAATTAATATTTACCTTGCGGCACCACCATGTAAAAAACCAAGACTATTTGTAATTTCTTTTACTACAAATAAACTAAATTCTATATGTCCTTTATTAACTTTATCTAATTTCATATCAGAGAATAAATTTCCACCAAATCCATTATAATCTCTAGTTAATCCAAATATCTGTTCAATTTTTTCTCTTACTTCTTTATCATCTATTTGTTCCATTGTTTTTATTTTATTTATTTATTGCAACTGTTTTTGCAAAAACAATGCCATAAAAAAAAAAAGCAAAGAGAGTTTTTTATAAAAAAATAAAAAAATAATTAATTATTGCGACAGTTATACCTAAATGCAAAAAATCTTTTAAATTGTTATAAGATAAATTTATTACTTTAAAGTTTATATAACTTCTTTTTTTTTTTTTTCATTTCACACCCCATTAACTCAATCTAGATTCAATGAAAGTTAAATTTTATTTTTTTTTAATTTTATTTTTTTTAATTATTAATTTTTCAAGTGGCTTATTTTTTTTATTTTTATAATTTTCGGTGTTTAAAAATTTGTAGTAAACACATAGTAGTAATACAAAACAAATCATATATATATATAAACTAGAAATAATGAAAGAATCAGAACAAGATGAAGAAATAAATATATTATTATTAGGACCAAGTGGTAGTGGTAAAACATTATTTATAAATTCAATATTTAATTATTTACAATATTCAAGTATTGAAGAATCAATTGAATCAAGTACATTTGAATCATTAGGGGTAATACCAAATATAGTATCAATGGTAGATAGTGAATTAAATGAATATCAAGTTGAATTGGGAAAGATTTCCGAGATAACACAACAAGAAAGAGATAATTTCAAACAAGGTAAATCAATTACAACATCAATTTCAAAATATAAAATCAAATTAAATGATAATTCATTGAAAACACTTTGTTTAATTGATACACAAGGTATTGGTGATACACAAGGATTACTTCAAGATGAAATGAATTTCAATGAAATCCTTAGAGAGGTTGGTAAATTAAAATCATTACAAGCAATATTGATTGTTATGAAACCAAATGAAAATAGAATGAATGCAACATTTAAATTTTGTATAAATGAATTACTTTGTCATTTACATGTTTCAGCTAAAAATAATATATTTTATTGTTTAACAAATTCACGTTCAATAATGTACCGTGCAAATGGATGTGATACAAAACGATTATTGGATATTCAATTAAATAAAATTAAATCATCTCGTTCAATTGATATATCAAGTGATAATAGAGTTTATTGTTTTGATAATGAATCATACAATTATATAGCATTGAAAAAAAGTGGTGGTACATTTAGTGAATTTGAAGAATCATTATATACATTTAGTTGGTCAAAATCAGTACAAGAATTAACAAGACTATTACAAGACGTATTATCAATTGAACCACATGATATACAAAATACAATTTCTATAAACTTGGCAAGAAGAATGATTAATCAATTATCACAACCAATTTCAATTTGTATATTAAACATAAATGAAAATCTAAAAGCTATCAATTGTCAAAAACAAGAAATTCAATCAAGTTTACAATTGGAATTGGATGAATTGAAATTGAAATTGTATACACCATTTGTAAATTTTAAATCATTAGCATTGGATAAACGTGTTACTATATGTACAAATACAGAGTGTATGTTTAATCCATCGCTAGAGAAATGTGTATCAACTGTTAATGGTCAAATTAAAAAGATATCAATTTGTTGTGATCATTGTAATCAAGGTGATAAATTTATTTACCTTTGTAAATCTATAAATTTATTTGGTTTCTGTAAAAATTGTAAATGTCATTGTTCAAAACATTTAAATATTGATAGTATTGAAGAGCGTGAAGAAATTCAATTAATCTTGGATGATTCAATTCAACAAAATATAAATTCAAAACAACAATGTTTAAACGTTGCTCAAGAATTAATTTCAAATTTAGAATCAAGAATCGCAACATACAAAGAAGAATTATCAATACTTGAACAATCATCAATTGATTTTTCATGTTTTTTATTTAAAAATTCATTGGTTGAATATAATGATGAAATTGAATCATACATTGAACTATTAATAAATAATGAAAAAGTAAATAAATCATCAACTTCATCCGTTACAATTGAAAATTTACAAAATTATCTCAACAACCACAAAGCACAAATTTCAAAATTTAAATCAAATATTCAACAATTAAAAGATCAAAAACTATTAAAAATTAATCAAATAATTAAAGAAAATCAAGATAAAAGAGGTATTTTCTATGAATTATCAGAACAAGAGAAAATAGATGATCAATTATTAATTGATTCAATTAATAATCAAGATGACAACAATGATCAAATTAAAAGTGCAATTGAAATTAAATTAAAAATTGATCAAATTTTAAATTTACAATTATCTGGTTCATTCATTAAAAGTAAATTAATTTTATTTGAAAATTTAGACAATCAAAATAGTAATAATTACAATGTTGAAGATGAAAACAAGTCAAAATCAACTACTACCACACCACAAAAAAACGCTGTAAATAATAAAAGAAATAATGGTATGATTAGTAGAATTTTAAGTGGTTTATATTATCCATCTACATCACCACCAAAATAAAATAAAACATATATATCCATACCCAAAATAACAATAAAATAAAAATAAATATTTTTAAAAAACTATAACCGCGTTATAATATTTGCAACCGAAAATCGATTCATATAAATTTTTCATTGAGATATTTTTTTAAAAATGCGAATTTTTTTAATTTTTTTTTTTTCTATGGCCACCATAGAAATTTTTTTTTTATTTTTAGTTCAACCAATTTTTTTTTTCTAGATTTATTGTTATTCAATTTTATTTATTATAATAATAATGAAAATTGGAAGTGGTAGATTTAAATTTGGTTTAAAAGTACCAGATGCACCACCGTCACCAAATTCAACGCCATCATCACCAAATGTATCAACATCAACACCATCATCACCAAATGTATCATCAAAATCATCACCACACTTAGTATATGCTGATAATAATAATCAAAATAATAATAATAATATTAATAAACAAGAATTATATACAATTGATAATAATAATAATAGAATTATTAGTTCACAATCAAAATCATCAGGAGCATTATTACAAAAACAAAGATGGGATGGTAATAATAATAGATCATCATCACCAGATGATATTTATCAATTATTAGCAGAACAAAAATTAACAGAACAAATGATTTGGTGTGGTCATCCAGATTTATTTCCAATTATTCATCAATATTCAGATTTATTATCATCATCAACCAATTCCACAACCACCGCTAATATATTATCAATTAATTTACCAATGTCAAGTGAATTTGGTGATATTAAAAAAAAA
This sequence comes from Dictyostelium brefeldianum, assembly GCA_013375695.1. Lineage (NCBI taxonomy): Eukaryota > Evosea > Eumycetozoa > Dictyosteliales > Dictyosteliaceae > Dictyostelium > Dictyostelium brefeldianum. The sequence continues at coordinate 9,411 of JABXES010001430.1, forward strand.
AGTTATAAAATTGGTAAAAAGTTAACAATTGCACAAACTGTAAATTTAATTTGTAAAAAACAATCAATTAAAGAACCACGTAGATTTTGGTTATCAACATTGATGGGATGTATTTTAAATGATGATATGTTATTATCATCATATGGTTTTGGAACATTTTTCGATTCATGGGAATTATCACTGGTATTGAAACAACAATTTACAGATAGAGTGGTAACTGATTTACCATTGGATAATTTTGGTGAATATGTAGTTGATTTTCAATTACCACCACTTAAACAATTTGGTGGATTAAAAAAAAAGAGAATAAAGGTTGATTCTTCATTTACAATTTCCGCTATAATCAATCAAATTTGTAGTAAATATAAAATTGATGAATATCCTGATCAACTATCGCTGATTACCAATGATGAATTTCCATTGATATTGAATAACAATGCAACATTGGGCCATTATGGATTGGGTAATAAATTTACAACATTGGAATTGTCAATTGTATTCACTGAATTGATACCACCATATTCATTGAGGAATAATAATGTACCAACATATGGCGCATTTCAAGTTGGTAATGTTGATCCAGTTCAATCAAAAGCTGTAATTATAGATTTGGAGAATAAACTTCAAGATCACTTGAAATTGGGTGAAGAAATGATCTTAAACATTAAAGATTTAGCAGGTTTATTATCAGAGAAACAACAAGAATTGAAAGATAAAGATCAAGAAATTAAAGATAAAGAACAACAACATTTTACAGTTATGAATCATATTGAAGAAAAGTTGACTAAAATTAAAGTAAATGTAACTGCAGAACGTGAAACTCATTTAAAACAAATTGCTGATATTAAATTGGAAAAAGAGGTATTACAAGATACTATCAAATCTTTAAAAGCGCAATTAGAAGAATTAAATAGTAAACTTTATCAAGAAAGAACCGCAAATACTGAATCTACAATTTCATTTAATTTTAAATTATCAACACTCTCTGAAAAGTATGATTCCCTCAGTGATGAAAATCAAGAATTAAAATCAACACTTACTGATACTGAAGATAGATTGGATCAATTACAAATTCAAAAACAAGATGATAATCAACGTTTAGAAAAAGAGAAATTAGATTTAATTCAAAAGTATGAATCAATCATTAAAAATTTACATTGTTCCTATGAAGATAAAATTAAATCAATTTTTGATCAACAACAACAACAAGAAAAAGAACAACAAGAAATTACAAATAGAATATTTAATGATATAGTTGTAGAGTCAAATACAAGTAGTAGTGGTTCATCGACAATTGATCAATTATTATCAAGTGGCGGTGGTGGTGACAGTGGTACTGGTGGATTTAGTTCAATTGAAAGAGAGCAATTATTATCAAGTGTATCAAGATTAAATCAAGAAATTATAGATCGTGATATAATTATTAAACAAGTTTATCCAAAGAAAATTCAAAATTTAGAATTGAACAACAAGAAATTAGATGAAAAATTAAAAGAATCAGACAATGTTAATCAACAATCAAAACAAACAATTGCATTGAAATCATTGGAAATAACAGAACTTCATCGTCAAATTGAATTATTAAATCAAAACAATCAAGATACTCAATTAAAATTAGATTTGGTTGATAATCAACATAAAGAAGAAGAAAAGAAAAATAGAAAATTACTATCAGATATTTCAAATGTTAAAAATTTATATGAATCTCAATTATTAATATCTGATCAAAAACAAACTACAATTCAACAAATGGAACAAACTAGAATTGATTTAGATATTAAATTTAAAGAACGTGAGGCTTCATTACTTTATGATATTCAAGAATTGAAAAAACCAAAACCACCACCATTACCAACTTATAAAGTTGCCTCTCCAAAATCACCTGACACTAAAAATGATAAATCAATTAATGATATTAAAAAGTATGTAATCCTATATATACATATTTAAATATACATATACTAATGATTTATTATTTTTAGTGGACTTAAACCAGTACCAAATTTACCGCCACCAGTTAGAGAACATACAATTGCAACAGTTGCTGATTTATTATTTGTTTCAATGCAAAAAAGATTCCAAAGTATTCAAGGTCCTGATATTGAAAATTTAGATGATGATGATAATTTAGACGATGATGATTATGAAAATAACTTTGATGATTAATAATGATATCATTTCAAATTATTTTAGAATAATAATAAAATAAAATTAATTTATAAAAACAAAAGAAATGGTTTTAATATATTACAAGTACTTGTTTATTTATGTATTGGATCTGAAACAACAGTAAATTTAATTTATCATCATTTGAAATCCTACATTTAAAATTGGTCATCATACTCTTTGGTTTAAATTATATCCAAAATTTGAAGTTTCTAAATTGGAGTAAGCAATGGTTTTATTTGTTTATCACATATTTCTTTATATTTAACAATATGGTCCTTTAAAGTAAATTTAGATACTAATCTTTCATTAGTTTCATATTCTAATAATTTTGAAACACTTGAAATTGACCAATTATATGGTCTACCCTAATGGCTAATTGATCATGTTTTTATTTGATTTATTTGTTTGAACTACTAGTTTATCATATTTCTTATTTAATTCAGATAATTCCAATGATTGTTGATCAATTTTATTCATCATGTATAACATGAATTGGTTGTGATAAGTGATTTGGTAATTCTGAACTTTCAATTTCATCATTTCATCCAAATTCTTTAAATTTGCATGGTTTTATAGTTTGGACATTCTTTATCTATATGTTGAATTAAAGGGATAAAATATCATTCCTTTTACATTTACTATTGCATTTTCACATTCTTTATTTTCTTCTATATATTTTGATACCTTAAAATGGACATGGTTCATAAGGCTCCCTCTTTATATGGTGATGGTGGTGGTGATTTTATATTCTCGTTTATTATTATTATCATCATCTGTATCTGTTTTTGTTATTTTGTAATCCATGGTTCAAAAATAAAAAAAAAAAAATAAAAAAAAAATGAAAAAAAAAATATCCAAATCAAATAAATAAAGCTCACACACAAATGTATAATATAAAAATTGGAAATTTAAATGAACAAGATAAAAAACAAGTTAGAGAATTAGTGATATTAGCATTCAAGGATATGGAACATTCTGACCATGATGAACAAAATTTAGTAGAAAGATTAAGAAATGAAAGAGATTATAATGACCATTTTGAAATAATAGTAACAGATGGAGAAAACAATCATAAAATTGTTGGGTATGCCTTATTATCAGAAATATCCATAGTCAATGATCAAGATAATAAAAATACAACAACTATAAAGGCAGTTTGTTTAGCACCAATTGCAGTATTACCAGAATATCAAAGAAAAGGAATTGGTAAATTATTAATGAACACAATTGAATCTATAGCAATAAAATATAAATATCCAGCAATTTCTATATTGGGTAGTCCAACATATTACAATAAATTTGGATACATTGAATCAATTAAAAATTATAATATAAATCCACCTTTTACAGTACCTTCAGAATATTACCTTATTAAACCATTATTTGAAAATTCTTTAAATAATATAAATGGTACAATTAAATATCAAAATTCATTTGGTTTATAATAATGTATATATCACATGTAATAAAAAAAATGCGCCTTTTTTGGTTAAATTCTAATATAAATTTTTTTTTTTTTTTTTAATTTAAATGACCAAATGAAATTATTGAATCATTTAAAACTATTGAATAAAAGTTAACAGGTAATTATACTCATTACCATCTGCAAAATACATAAACATACATATTGACACTTGTTTTTCAGATAAAGGTTTAAGTGAATTGATATGTTGGTAAACAATTTACAATTTAATTTATTTATTATTATAATTTTTTATATTTTTTATTGTTGTTTATTTATTTTTTAAATTTATGTTTTAATCACCATTTAAAATAATTGTTATATTTTTATTTGGGAATTGATCATTGTTTAATGGACAGTTAAAACATATACCAAATTCTAAATGTGTTAAAGATTTAGGGAATGGAGTTGATTGGAAAAATGGTTGATTAAAGTGACCATATCTATAAAAATGTAATTTTTCAAGAGATTCTGGTAATATTAATTGATCAATTGGTTGATTATAATCACATCCAAAATAAATTGTTTTTAAACCATATGGTAATGATAACTTTTTAATTGGTTGATTAAATATATTTAAAAATTTTAAAAATGTTAAACTTTTTGGTAAACAACCTTGTTCAATTGGTTTATTATAATTTGATAATTTTAATGTTATAATTGAATCTGGTAATGATCCAAAAGTTATTGAATTTGTGAAATTTAAATCTATTTCAAGGTATGTTAAATTTTTACAATCTTTTAATAATCCATTAGAAATTGTTGATTGAATATCATTTGATTGTAATCTTGCAAATAATATTAATGATGTTAATGTTTTTGGAATTGACCCTATTGAAAATGTTGATCTATTTTCAACATCAATTATTAATTTTTCTAAATTCTTTGGAAATAATTCATTTGATAATTTTACATTGCCCATTCGAGTTTTGTTTATCTTTAATTTTTTTATACTATTTGGTAATGAATTGGATAATATTTCTAAATTCTTTGATTGGATTTTTAATTTAACAACACTATTTGGTATTGTATTTGAAGTGATTATTAAATTTTCTTGAATATCTTTTTGTTTAATTGATAATTTTAAAATTGAATTTGGTAATGAGAATTTTATTTTACCAACACATTTTAATTTCAATATTGTTATAGTTGATGGTATTGTATCTGCTGTTAATGTAACCATATAGTTTCCAAGATTTAAATTTGTTAAGCCATTTGGTAAATCACCAACTTTTAATTTTTTACCACCATTATTCCAATGATTATTAAATTTTAGAGTTGTTAAATTTTTAAATAAATTTGCAGTTGGAATAGTTTGATTAAATGAACAACCACGATGAAATGTAATTGTTTTTAAATTGATTGATATAGATTTCAATTTAGGTGAAACATTTGTCATTGGTAAATCATGAATTTCTTTTAATGTGCTTGGTAATGATTTCAATATATCATGAGGTGAGCATATATCATTTAAAAAACCATTTTGATAATATAATATCTCTACACCTTCTGGTATAAAACTATTTAATACTTCTTGATCAATAACAATATGTACAATTTTAAAGATTCCATTGTTTTCTGGTAAATCTCCTTTTAATAAAATTTGTTTTCCATGGTAATGTATTTCTTTTATAAAACTTTTTTCTTTATAATTTATTAAATCTTCTCTATTATAAAATGTACATTTTAAATTTTTATTTAATAATCTAACATTGTCGAGTAATATTGTTTTTAATACTAAATTCTTCCATACTTTATAAAATAATTGATTCATTTATTGTATTTGTTGTTTTTTGTGAAAAATACAAAAAACTTTGATAAAAATAAAAGAAAAAAATAGATTTTTTTTTAAAAAAAAAGATTTTAGATATTTATTTAGAATAATAATAATTATCACAACGTGTTGTAATGAATTCTGACAAATTCATTTAAGTTAAAAATAGTAGTTACACATAAAAATTAAATTAATTAATTTTAATTAATTTTCATTTATTTTATGAAGATGCGCAGCATATACAGAATGGTACAGATATTGGTTATATAAAGAAGTCGTTATTAATATATAGTTTAGATTGTTTACAAATGTGAAATATTTACTAAATGGTTTTGTCCTGCAGAAGGTTTTAGCCCATTAGGGAATCAGTTGCAGATTTCTATTTTTTCACCATTATTAAAGTTTAGAATATCATAATAAACAGAAAGAATGAGGATTTTCATTCATCATTCTACTCACCACAATTATCACAACGTGTACAATTATTATTCATATATATAACAATAAATTGTAACATTACATATCTAAAGTTTATCACACGTGTACAATTATTATTCATATATATATAGCATTAAATTATAACATTACATATCTAAAATTTATCACAAACACCAAAAAATTATAAAGAAAATCATAATAATCCCCAATTTGAATAGTTTACAGGTAATAAATGTTGTTTTATTTTAAATGAAAATATCATTGTTACTATTATTATTATCTAATGTGTCTGATTTTGTGGTATTACTACTATTAATGCATGTTGGAGACAGGGGAGACACAATGATATACTGGTACTAGGTATATTAGTTGTGTTGCTTGTTGTTACAGTGAGTATTATTTACCTTTATATTTTTAATAGGATATGAATTCTAGGAATTAAATCTTCAAATACTAAAACCATTTTATTTTTACCATTTACAATGAATGCCATATAAAATATAACATTGTGTTTTGTAATACCTTCGTTTATTACAATTTGTTCAATCTTTGTTTTCTCTATAAATTCAACTGTTTGTGGTCTGAGAATATATTTCTTTCTTAATTGTACCCTAATTCTCTCATTACAATTAATGATTCTATAATTACATATATGAGTAAATGTGAATGTAAATATGTGATATTGTGTATATGTGTCATATGATAAAACCCTCTTTAACTATAAAAAACTTAACAGAAGTATGTTGAAATGATTAAATACATGTAATGTGAATAATAGGGTTACTATTAACTATCCTTTCTACATGTGGATATTCTATATTCTCTTACATCATTATTAATTGATATACATGAATATTCAGTAGCACAAAAAAAATTTTTATAAATATTATCACATTAACGATAGTTCATTGAAATTAATGAAGTAATGTTGTTCTGTGTGTATTTTTGAAGGAGTGACTTTTAAAAAAATGAAATAATTAAATATCCATCAGGTAAAATTTGTATATAAAAAAAAGAGAATAATACATTTATTAATTTTTTGATACAAAAAAAAAAAGAGAGTTTTTTTAAGCGCTACAAGAGTTTGATTTATAACTCCAAACACAGTTTTCAATTGTACAATCAAATTCATTTTTAATTGATGAACAATGGACTAATAATAATAATAAAAATAATAATAATAATAATTATTTAAAAATTAGTAAGCGGCAAATATGAAAATAAATAATAATTTTAAAAATATAATTTACATTTTGAAAGTATACATGAATCAGAGTTTGATTCCCAAGTGCATCCACTTCCTTTTTCATTTTGACATGATTCCATTTCAATCATTTTTTGACAATAACCTAATTTTGGATAAATCTCTTTACAAACATGACCATCCCAAAAACATGGTGTTCATATCCTGCACATGTTAGTGGATTAACATATTTTCCACAATTAAAAGCAAAAGTTGATACAAATAATGTGAATACAACTAGCAAAACTGATAAGATAACTTTCATTTTTTATTTTTATGTTTTTGTACGAATTTAAATAAGGTTTGCACTTGGCAATGTTTAAAAAATAAAATAAAAAATTGGATATTTATCGAAAAAACCACATTTTTTAAAATAAAAATAAAAAGCATACCATATCGCGTGATATTGGTATAAAACAGTTTGACCAGGACTGGGAAATGTGAACGAAAATTTAAATAAAAGTTTTTTTTTAACGTTATTTTCGAAAAAAAAAAAAATATCATTTTATTTGAAAATTTCAAAGAGAAATCATTAATCCAAACTCCATTTATTAATAAATATTGGATCTCTAACTACATTTTGAATTACAGTTGAAAAACTACCAATAACAAATGATGTATCATTTAATAGTTTTTGAATTTCATCCAATAATTTGAAGAATAAATTTTTTCTATTAATTGATAAAAGTATGTCAAATCTGAATTTAATGATTTACTATAATAATCTCTTTCTACATCGATCAACAAATTGTTTTAAGTTGCAGGTAATCTTGATAAATGATAAATCAACCTTTCTAAAACTTGATCAAATGATGCATTACCACTACCACTACCATTATCAAATAAATATTGATGGATCTAAATACTTGGCAATATCACTACTTATTTCTTGATTTAAATGATTTAATATATTGTTTATACCTTACAGAATAAAATAGAACTATTAAATGGTAATATCGATAATAATTGATTAATTTCATCATCAAATTACTGCTACCAATCTTTAGACATAATGAGTTTATTATTTCTAAAAATAAATTTTCACCCAAACATTGGTAATAAATTGATTTAAAGTAATTAAATAATTTGATTTTCAATTGGTTGTGATAAAATACTCTTTATTTCTGGTAAAAGAAAAAAGTTGTTTTTTAATGGTTTATTTTTATAATTTGTTTCATGTTTAACATTTTTAAAAATATATTTTATATTGATTTTTAAAAATATTTAAAGTTTTAATCTAAAAATAGGTTATCGATCAAGATATTTTATTATTATTATTTTTTATTTTATTTTTCTGGCAGTTATATATTATTTTTTATGTTATTTTTGTAGTGTAGGTGTTTTCTATTTTGTGATGATATACTGCTCCTATTTATATGGTGATACAAATAAAATAATACGTGCACAAAAAGAATTTATATAATTAAAGAGACAGGGGAACCTATGCCAAAAGTTGTCTTACACATTATAAATTAAACTTTTAATTTATTTTATTTGTTATTTATTTTAACCAATTTGAATATTTATAATCATAATGTAATAATAATCTATCTTTTAAATATTGTAATATTTCAATACCACCAATCTTATTTTGATAATAATATTTTAAAATTCCAACAAAACCAGAAAAAATTGCAATATCAATCATTGTTTCCGTTACAACGAAATAATTTGGTAAATCTGTATAACTAAAATGTTTTGATAATAATTCACGTAATACTAAATTGAATTGAAATTGTTTTTTACCAAGTAAACCATTATACCCTAATTTTTCATTTAATTTATCAATACCAATTAAAATTTTATCACCAGCAGATATAAAATATTTTTCATATTTAATTAAATGATCAATTTTTAATCCAACTGTCCCACAATAACTATGGCCATAACCTAATCCATATTGAATTGAAATAATTTGTTCTTTAAAACATTCATCTTTTAACAATTGATAATCATCACCTTGATAACGAGTTTTAATTATTGCTTGATATTGATTAAAATGATTTAAATAATGAGAATTTACATAAATGCCATTTATATTGGCTAAACTATCTATAATTGAATAATATGAACAAAATGAAATGAATTTTTGAAATTCAAATTCTGATTCTTTAAATACTTTACAACAAACATTAAATATACTTGGTGAAAATTTAAATATTCTACCATTGGTAATTGTTTGTTGATATAATTCAATTTCATCATTACCACCAATACCATTAATAAATATTGGATCTTTAACTACATTTTGAATTACAGTTGGAAAACTACCAATAACAAATGATGTATCATTTAATTGTTGTTGAATTTCATCCAATAATTTGAAGACTAAATCTTTTCTATTAATTGATAAAAAATATGCCAAATCTGATTTTAATGCTAAATAATAATATTCTCTTTCTGCATCTATCAACAAATTGTTTTTAGTTGCAGGTAATATTGATAAATGATAAACCAACTTTTCTAAAACTTGATCAAATGATGCACCACCTTCATTACCACTACCATTACCACTACCATTACCAAATAAATATTCAAATGTAAATACTGATGGATCTAAATATTTGGCAATATCGTAACCATCGGTTTCATAATCGATATCAACACAATATTCAACATCACCATCATCTTCTTCTTCAAATACTGATGTTATATATGGTAATTCCATTAAATACTTTTGAAATTTAATAGATTTCAAACAAATGTAAAAGAATGAATTATAAAGTGATTGTTCAATCGTTATTATTTGTTGTTGTTGTTGAAGTTGATTTGTATTGAATTTAACGATATTATCATTTGTTGTTTTTATCAAATTGAATATATTATAAATATTAACCAATTTAATATCTGTTGTTGAAATTAAATGTTTGAAAAAACAATTTACAATTGCTGAATACATTTCAATGTTAATTGTTGATGTGGTACCACTACTACTAATTTCTTGATTTAAATGACCCAATATAATTTCAATAGATTCCAAGAATTTAGCAGATTGATACAATACTGAAATCCAACAATTTCTAGAATATAATACATAACTAAATTGTACTACATCGTTGTATGTTTGAATAAATTCTGGTGTTGAAATTGGATTAAAATTATTTAAAATAAATTTAATTTTAATTGGATCACAACTATACATTGAATTCACCAATAATGATATTGAAGCTTTCTTGAATTTATTGTATGGTAATAACGATAATAATTGATTGATTTCATCATTGAAATTACTGTTACCACCACCAATATTTGAACATAATGAATCTATTAATTCCATAAATGGAATTTCAGTAAAACCTTGATAGTTGGTTGCTTTAAAGTAATTGAATAATTTGATTAAATTTTCAATTGGTTGTGATGCAATACTCTTTATTTCAGCGGGCATCAAAAATATGGTACTGATTTGATCATTGAAAGTATCTTTAAATAGATTTAATACTTCAATATTACATGTTTGAATTGCACATTTGTATAAATCGCCAATGGTTAGAGATGAATGTTCAATTGATTGCATTGCATATTCAAGTACTTGACATGATTCAAATTTTTGTGAAAGTTGAAATGCTTCAATTTTATTTTGAACGTAATAATTTGATCTAAATCCAACTAAATAATCTACCATTTCCTTTGTAATAACGGAATCTTTAGTTCTTGATAATACTGAATTCCATTTTGATGGGTATCTATTGATATTTTTGGTACCTTTTGAAATTTCATTTAAAATCAATTCATATTCTTTACTTGATCCAATGTTTAATATATAATTATCAATTGCTCCAGTACATTGTTTATTATTAAATTTTGATATATTTGATAAATATAATTTAATAAATTCTATTGTTGGTGTGAATGTATTTGATGGAATATATGAAGTATAAATATCTTCAATTTCATGTTTACAACTATATAAATAACCAATACAATATTCATTTGATAATAAATATGATAATGATTTGATACTATATGTTGATATACAATGTTCAATTAATACCATTAAATCTAGTCCATTAATTGGTTCATCATAATGTGATAAATAACTATCGTAATATTCTTTTAATTCAATTGCTAATAATTTATGAATTTCTTTAACTCTATCCCCATTACCACTGTTACCATTACCACCGCTACCGTTACCAACTTTGTTTACATTTGCAAATTTTAATACTCTATTAATTGAATGTGATACCCTATCAAATTTTGAGGAATTTCCAATATGTAATGAATCTTGTTCAATTTGTTCAAAACAATGTAAATCCAATAATTTATTTTGAATTTCTAATGAATCAATTTGAAATAATGATAAAAACTGTAATTTCTCATTTGTTGCTTCAATATTGATTGGAGTACCATCTTCTGATTTAAATTTCTTTCTTGTTTCATTGTTGTTGTCATTGAGGTCTACTTGTGATGTTGTTGTTGATGATGTTTGTGAATTATATAATTGTGGGTTATCCAATATAAATTGTAACATTTCATCTCTGTATCTAATATTTTCAAATGCTAATTTAATTGATTTTGATCTAGTTGATGCGTGTATAGTCACATTTGGTAAACTAATGATATATGAAACCAATGGTACTTTTGAATTTTGAATTGACCATTCTAAATGAGATGGATACATTTGATATGAGTATGGTTCATTTAATAATATTTGTAACGCCAATATATTATTATTTGCCATTGATATTTTAATTAAATTGATATTTGTAATTTCTAATTTCTTATTTTCCAATATTAATGGTAATAGCTCTGATAATGCCAATGCTTCATCTTCCAATTCTTGTTGTTTCTTTTCATTACCAAGAGCAAAAGTACCTAATTTCAATAAAGTATCCATTCCACTTTCAGTTATTTCAATATAATTATCAACGGTATGTGCATTTGTTGAATTTGATTTTATTAATTTTTCACAATGTTGTAATTTATATTTTAATAATTGATATTGTTTATTTACTATCATCCATTCTAATGAATGAATATCCTTAAATTTAATTCTAAAATTATAGTCACTAATTCTAAAATAATTTGGATATTCTACCCACTCAACAGTTTCTATAAAATGAAATATTTTGCAGAATATATATTTGTTATGTATTACTTTCCAAAATAATATTTCAAATTCCTCTTCTTCTGCTGATGATGCTTCTTTATTATTATTATTTGTATTTTTTATATCTATCATTATTTATATTATTAACACAACACGACCACATAAACGTTCGCTAATAATAATTGAAAAAATTAAAAAAAATAAAAAAAAAATAAACTTTCATTTTCTAATAATAAAACATTTTTATAAAAATGAAAAAAAAATACAAAAAATAACATTAACACAAATACTAAGATTTTTATTTAATATTCTTATGCGACACATAATTAATTTTTTCAAAACTTTCTAATATGGGGGGGTACCACATAAAAATAAAATTTTGATATCTATCTGCTGATTTAAAAAAATTATAAATGGTTGTGTGGTGTACAATAATAACATGTAATAATTTATATTAATAAATTATAATAATTTTTTTTTAAATTTTAAAAAAAAAAAAAGAATAAAAAAAAAGAAATTCTACATAAAATGTATTATTAAAAAAAAAAAAATATGGACTATATAAATAATAATAATATTAATATTGATGAATTTTTAATTGATGTTTCAATGGGATATCAAAAATCATTTTCATTAAAAATTATAATTGATTTAAATATACCATCAATTTTATCGGGTGGACCAAAAACATGTAAAGAATTGGCAGTTTTAAAAAATGTAAATGAAGATAACCTTTATGTAATCATGCGTACATTATCATGTATTGGTATATTTAAAGAAGATGAAGAGAAAGATAGATTATTTGAAAATACAGAAATTTCAAATAAACTTATTAAAAATCGTGATGATAGTTCAACAAAAGAAAATGATTTATTAAATATTTGTCAATTACAATTAAATCAAATTCAATTGTTTTCAAGTTTACATTTAACTGTTGAAAATGGTAAAGCTATGGGATTGATTTCAAATGGTTATAAAGATATATGGGAATATTATGAATTAAATAAACCAATTGCAAATATATTTCATGATGCAATGGGTTCATATACATCTACTCAAATTCAAGGTATTTTACAAATAATTGATTTTAATCAATTTGAAACAATTGTAGATTTAGGTGGTTCAAAAGGTGAATTGTTAAAATCAATTTTAAAAGTTCAAGGAAATGGTAATATTAAATCATTGATAAATTTTGATTTACCAGATGCATTAAGTAATCAAGTATGTCAAGATACAAGGTACAAGGAAATTGGTGATTCATTCTTTAATGATAAAACCTTATTACCAATTGGTGATTGTTTTACATTGAAATTCATTATTCATTTATTTCAAGATGATTTAGTTTTAATAATTTTAAATAAAATTTCAAAATCAATAAACAATGGTGGATGTGTTTACATTTTTGATCATGTTGTATCTAAAAATAAATCAACTGTTCCAATGTATTTTGAATATCAAATGATTAATAATTATGGTGGTAAAGAAAGATCTGTAAAAGAATGGTATGGTTTAATTGGCCAATCTGATTTTAAAATTGATAAATTTCAATCAATTCCAAATAATTCAATTTCTTCAATTAAATTAATTAAAAAAAATAAATGATTGTGTTTTATATATTTTAAATTTTATTTATTATAATTTTTATAAAAGCATTGCAATTGTTGACATCATTGAAGTTGCAGATTGACATTGCATTGATTCTGTATCAATAACAGTTGTATGTTGGATCTGAAGTAATATTGTAATTTAACACTGAAACCTCATTTGTAGTTGGTGATGGAACAAATGATAAAAGTCTTACATAAAAAAGATCGATTATTATCACATAAATACACAAATTGGTTAAACACATAGTAAATAATTACAAAACTTTAAACTATCAAAAAAGATGATATTATTTCATATTCTTTGTTTTTTCCATTATTTAATACCAAATCATGATACGATTGAAATTTACGTAAAAAGCGTATCATTTCTTGAAATTTTTTGGTTTTTAAATATCAAAATTATTTGGAATGAAAAAAGAAAATTATTGTTGGATTAATTTTACAAAAAATAATTTTTTAATTTTTATTACAATAAATAATGAACAAATTTATTAGTAATAGCATTAAATTAAATTTAAAGTTAAATCAACATGTGTTACCAAAATTTAATATAAAGCGTTATTATATAACTAATAATAATAATAATAATAATAATAATAATAATAATAATAATAATAATAATAATAATAATAAGAGTAATTTTGTAAAGGGAATTTCAAATCAATTCGATTCTATAATACCAGAAATAAAAAATAAATTTAAAAATGAAAATAGTAACATTAATAATATTAATGATGGTGATATAATAAACACTTATAAACAAATTTTAAATAAATTTATGGATGTTAAATTGGGAGTGAAAGAAATTGAAAAATCATCATCTCTTTTTGAAATTCCAATAATTAATAAAAACACAAATAAAATTGAAATGGAAGAATCAAATATAGATCATTTATTTTTAAGATTATTTGAAATAGATATCAATGATATAAATACAATAAATCAATTTATCAATTACACACTTGGCAAATCAACAATTGAATTTGACCAACAACCATTCAAATTATTAGATGGAACTGATTTATCAATTTCGGAACTTTGTTTAAATTCATATAAAAAACATTGTTCAAATAGTGGTATCCCAGATACAGATTTAAAAATAATGTTTTTAAATTACTTTAAATATTCAAATTTAAATAAACAAGGTGGAAAAGTAGTCAAACAAATACCTATTGATGAATACTTGGATGCAATTAAAAGATTCCCGAATGAACATTCATTTTATTATCATCTTGCGAATAGATTAACAAATAACTATCAAAAAGTTTCAATTACTCAAGAAGGTGGTAATAGTATACAAGTAACTAGAATTGAACTATTAATAAAATCAATTGAATTATTAGAAAAAACAAATGATATATCAAATAAAACACTATCAGTTTATTATTTAAAATTTGGAAATATTTTAGAAACTAGAAATGATACTGTTGAAATTGGTGGTATTAAAATGAATAATATTAATATGTTTTGGAAATCAAATTGTTTAAATCAAACATTGGAAGCAAAAATTGAATTATTAAAATATTTAAAAGAAAATGAAACATTTGAATTTGAAGGTTCAGAAATATCAACAAGGCATATTGCAGATAAATTATTAGATGAATGTGAAGAAATATTAAAAAATTCAACAAATATAATAAAATATTCACCATTATTAAAACAAGCAATGGAAGCTGTTTTTAAAATCTCAAAAAACGAATTATATAAAGAAATAGCTTCAAACCTATTCAAATTAGAAAAAGATCAATTAATTAAAATCTTTAATGAAAAGAATGGAAATTGTAGTTCAAATTTATATCTTCAATTATCAAAATGTTTGAATGGTAAAGAAATAATTGAAATTATAATGGATAAAGAAGGTAATACTCAAAAACTTGGTAATATTGATTTATTACTTCGTGCAATATCTCGTTCAAAAAGTTTGGTACATGAAGGAGTTTATCATGAAATGTATAAATTGTTACCAAATAATAAATCAAGTTTAAATATATATGGTAAAACAATTGATAGTCTTGGTTTATTAGTTTTAGAATATAAAGTTAATCCAACATGTCCAAAAGTATTATTTGATTTAGGATTGGTTGCAAAAGAAAGAGTTTTACTTCGAGGTGCAATTGAATGGCTAGGTCAATCAATTTCATATGATCCAAAATTCGCACCAGCATATTTACAACTTGGTATAACATTACAAGAACAATTACTATTTAATAGGATAACAGAAGATCCACATTTTGACAACTTTTTTGAAATTGGTGATTTGAAATTAACAAGAAGACAATTATTTTTAAAAGCAATGGAACTAGATGATCCAGCAGACCCAAACTCTAAAAATAATCAATTAGCATTAAGTCATTTATCTTTAGAAATGAACTTTAAAAACAATAATTAAATTCAATTAATTAAAATAAAAAAAAAAAAAAATAAAACAATAATAATATTTATTTTGATACAAAAATATATTTTAAACTGATAGAAAATTCAATTGTTAATTCATCCTTATCTGATGACCACCACTTTCTTTCCATTTGTTATTGTATTTGAATGAATTTAATTGTTCTATATATTAAAACTTTTTATTTTATTTATTTTATTGTTAAACAGTCCATAATATTGAGTTGGTGTTGTTGTTTTATTCAATTTTTTGTTGTGTGTCAATTATATTTGGTTTATCAATGCAATCTATAACCATAACTATTGGGTTGGTATGATCCATTATTTGTATTTGTATTTGAAAAGCAGGTCAAGAAGGAGAAGCTATTGCAGTTGCAATGTTTGTTTGAATAATGAAAATAGTTACTATTTTATATTGATAAAAAAACACAAAGGCAGAAACCAGAGGAAATAAATAATTAATTCAAAATTTAATAATTGTGATGGCGAGAGACAGGCTTTAGTCTTCCAAGGTCTTGGTAGATCGATACATATTTTTTTATTTTTTAATTTATACATGTTTGATTAAATAAAAAAAATAAAATAAATATTGATTTACAAACTATAAATACAAACGGCACATATTTATAAATATCATTGTAAAAACAAATATATTTTACAAAAATGTGATATTGTTAGCAGTCAATTTCATTTAATGTATGTGTATGAGTATAATTTATTAATTACATTCGTTGAATGATTGATTTATTGTGAATATGTGTTTTTACAAATGTTTAAATTGGCTACAGAGAAGTTCATTCTTTTAAAAAAAAAATATATTGTTGTCCACAAAAAAAATGGTTGTGCAATTGTAATAAAATGTTTATCCAAAAAATATAAGCATAATTGCTGGTGCATTTATCTAACTCTATTTCAATAATCGCCTAACTTGATTAACCAATATAATTTTATTCCATTCTTTTTTACCTAACCTAAAACAATAATATTATTTATGCTATGCTTTTCGCAACAAAAAACTACTAGGTTATTTATTAAAAATGTTAATTTCTTAACGTTTTTTGGCTGAAACACCAACAGTTCTACCACGACGACCGGTTGTCTTGGTTTTTTGACCTCTAACACGGAGACCGAAATGATGTCTAACACCACGATGGGCACGGATCTTCTTTAATCTTTCGAGATCTTCTCTGAATTTGACATCAATTTGATTGGCAAGACATTGTGAAAATTTACCATCTTTAATATCTCTTTGTCTATTGAGGAACCAAGTTGGAATATTGTATTGTCTTGGGTGATTCATGATAGTTGTTAATCTTTCGACTTCTTCTTTTGAAAGTTCACCTGCTCTTTTTGACATATCAACATCAGCTTTTTTACAAACTAAATTTGCGAATCTACGACCAACACCTTTAACACAAGTTAAGGCATATTGGATCTTTCTACGACCATCAACATTGGTATTGTAGATACGAATGATGTGTTGAAAATCACCTTGGAAGACTAAAGCCTGGATGGTTGTTGAGATTGGTGATAGATTTGATGTAATGTGATTGATTTTTGATTGATCATGTGATAATCTTTGGTTAGTATCAGTAACATTCAAAGGTTCGACTCAATCTTATGATTTACTAGCATACATGCTAACATGAACAAATAATCATCACGTAATAATAGATAGAGATAAACTTACTGATGACATTATTTATTTGATATATTCGAAAAGACCAAAAAAAAAAGAAAAAATCGCGGAAATAATCTTTTTTTAAAATTTTTTTTTTTTTCTTTT
Source organism: Dictyostelium brefeldianum (assembly GCA_013375695.1). Taxonomy (NCBI): domain Eukaryota; phylum Evosea; class Eumycetozoa; order Dictyosteliales; family Dictyosteliaceae; genus Dictyostelium; species Dictyostelium brefeldianum. Next base: position 27,331 of record JABXES010001430.1, read on the forward strand.
TTTCTTTTTTTTTATGACAAAAAACGTTCATATGTAAAAAATCTTCAACAGGTGAACAAATAATAACCAAACAATAAAGAAATTGAGAACTATTTATTAGAATACATAAAATAACCATATATCTAATTAATTTTTAAATATATCTCATACAAACTCATACAAACTATATTTCCAACTAGCAATTAAAATATTAACAACAAGTCAAACAATATTTTTTGACCATAACTTTTTTGCTTGAAAATTTTTATTATAGTGACAATCCACTCGGGAATTTAATTATACTTTTTTATAGTGTTAGACTTCTATAAGATTGTCTGTATTTCTTTTTTTTTTTTATTGTGTGTTTTTTTCAAACACAAAAAAAAAAAAAATTTTTAAAAAAAAGAATCTGGTACCAGTATAAATTAAAAAAAAAAACAACAACATATTAAAAACAATACTATATAGTTTATTCATTATTACTATTATTATTATTATTATTTGTAGTGAAATATCAATTAATTATTGTAGTAATAATTCTATAACCATTTGATTTCAAGGACGATTTTTTTTTAACAATTTTAAATTTTTTTTTCACAATTCACTTTCAAAATTTTGCAAAAAAATAAAAAAAAAAAAACTATTTTTTTTTGATTTCATTGTCTACACTACAGTTTAAATAATAACCATGTTATCATCAATTTTAAAAAAGGTTGCCAAACCATCATTAATTAACTTTAGAATTATTTCAAGAGGTTATGCCACTAAAGAAGTAAATATTTAATAATGAAAAGCGACAAAACCATATAAATATACAAATATATATTAACATATTCAATCAACCAACCAACCAACCAACCAACCATATAGGTAGCAGTTCGTGATGCAATTAATAGTGCATTAGATGAAGAATTAGCAAGAGATGAAAAAGTATTTATTATGGGTGAAGAAGTTGCTCAATATAATGGTGCATACAAAATTACAAAAGGATTACACGAAAAATATGGTAGTGATAGACTTATTGATACGCCAATTACTGAAGCAGGTTTTGCAGGTATCGGTGTAGGTGCTGCTTTAGCAGGTACTAGACCAATCATTGAATTTATGACATTTAATTTTGCAATGCAAGCAATTGATCATATTATCAATTCATCTGCAAAAACACATTACATGTCTGGTGGTAAAGTAACAAACCCAATCGTTTGGAGAGGACCAAATGGTCCACCAACTTCAGTTGGTGCTCAACATAGTCAAGTAAGTAATATTATTCATTCAACAACAATCAACAACAGGAAAATGAAATGGAACAGGTTTATTAATATATACCACCCAATCAATAATTAGTGTTTTGCAGCATGGTATGGTAATATTCCAGGTCTTAAGGTAGTAGCACCATGGAGTGCAGCTGATCATAGAGGTTTATTAAAATCAGCAATTCGTGATGATAATCCAGTTGTTTATTTAGAATCAGAATTACTTTACAGTTATAAATTTAATTTAACAGATGAGGAACAAGATAAAGATTACCTTGTACCAATTGGTAAGGCTAAAGTTGAAAGACAAGGTAGCGATGTTACCATTGTTTCATTCTCTAGAATCGTTAGTAATTGTTTAGAAGCAGCAGAAATCCTCGCCAAAGAAGGTATCAACGCAGAAGTAATTAATTTACGTACTATTCGTCCACTTGATGTTGACACAATTGTACAATCACTTAAAAAAACAAATAAAATGGTCACAGCTGAAGAAGGTTGGGCTCAATCTGGTATTGGTGCTGAAGTTTCCGCATTAATGATGGAACACGCTTTTGATTATCTTGATGCACCAATTGAAAGAATTTGTGGTGCTGATGTACCAATGCCATATGCTATGAATTTAGAAAATGCTGCGTAAGTACTTTAAATATTTTACATAACCATCATTATTTATTATCATCACACTTTACTATATAACTACTAACATCATTTGTATAATCTTATTATAGTATGGTTCAAACTGAAAATATTGTAAACGCAGTTAGAAGAGTATGTCACAGAAATAAATAAATAAATAAATTGGATATATTGCAAATCTACAAAATACAAATAATAAAAAGAAAGAAAAAGAAAAAAGATATGGAAAAAACTAAAAAAGAGTGTTATTTTTTGTGGAATTGGATTAAATGTTTCTAGGTAATTTACTACCTGGTGAGGTGGAGGGGTATTGGTGCTAAAGTTTCTTCTTGTATTTAATATTAAATCAATACCACCATCAACACCACTATTTGATTGTTTAGTTTTTAATTTAATTTAATTTGTTTTACATAATCTTTATTTCTAGTTGAATAAATTCCAGTTATTATATCTCCATAGTTATCTAAAAGGAATTGTTCTTTTTCAATTGACCTTTCCATTTTAATATTTCATAAGTTGATAGACCAACAACATAAGCTACTGGATGAACTAAAATTGATTCATCATTTTTTAATCCGCCAACGGAATATTATACACCGTGGTATGTGTTAAAAACTTTAATTTACATTTGTATTCACCATCATTATTATCATCACTTAGTATAACTATTAATATCATTTGTATATTTTCATAATCTTACTATAGTATGGTTCAAACTGAAAATATTGTAAACTCAGTTAAAAAAGGTCACAGAAATAAATAAATAAATTGGATATTGCAATCTACAAATAATAAAAAAAAAGAACACTACTCTATTTTATTATATTATTTAAATGGCATATTCTTTTTTAAAACGTGAATATCTAAAACAGATTTTAATTCATTCATTACTTTTTTTTGTGGAATTGGATTAAATGTTGTATCATTTGATCTAGGTTTGGCGGTATCTGATTTTGGTTTCATTTTTTGAGTTAATGGATCGAAATCTGGATCATACATTGTTCTTTTTGAAGGTTTTGTTTTTCGTGGTAATTTATTGCCTGGTGGTGGAGGTGGAGGTGGTATTGGTATTTCACCAAATGGTAATGTAACAACTTCAATTGGTGTTGTTATATCTAGTGGTATTGGTAATTCAAGTTGATCTAAATCACCAGTATCTTCATAAATTAACCATTCATTATCATTTATTACATTACCAGTGATGTTATCTAAATTGATTACACGTTTATTAACCGTCATTGTATCATCAGTTAATTCAGAATGAAAAGTGATATGTGATTTTAATCTTTCAATTAATTTCTTTAATTTTTCATTTGCTTCTTCTTCAGTCCATTTATTTTGTAAATCAGGATTACTAGTTGGAATTGATCTAACCATTTTAACCAATGATTTATTTGCATTTTCCCAATTCTTTAATGAATTTGTTAATTCACTCTTTATCAATAAAAAGTCATTTACAACTTCATCCAATTTTAAAATATCCAATACTGAAATTGATTCATCTTGTTCCACTGCTTCTTCTTGTTGTTGTGATAATGGTTTAACTTTATCATATAAATTTGTAAATAATGGTGATATACTATTTAATGATTCTGAAATTTGATTGGTACTATATATAAATGATTCAATAGTTGTTTTCTTTGGTTTTGATAATAAAACTCTTTTTGGTATTTCTACAAATAAATAATGAAAAGTATTAGAATATAGTTTGTTTTATATGATTATGTATACATTATGGTACTTACTATTTTCCCAAAGTTCTTTTGAAATTAAAGATTTAATTGAATTTGTTTCAATTGTTAATCTAGTTTGTAATTGAACCAAAACCAATTCTAAATTATCAAGATGATGGTAAGATTTTGAAATGTTTACCAGTATATCGTAATCACTGTAATTTGAAAGGTATAGGATATTTGAAATTGAAATTATAAACAGTGTAAAGAAATTTGAAATCATAAATTGATATTGACCCAACATCTTTTTTAATGAAATAATTGGTAATTGTGAATCAAATTCCAATTGTTGTAATTCAATTTCATCAATTTCATCTTGATTACCATCGTTACCATCACTGTTTTCATGAATTGATTGATAAAGATCAGATAATTCAGATTTTATAAATTGACTCTTTTGAGATTTGTCAAGATGTAAAATTAAATTTGAATCTATAAATGATTTGAATAGGTTGATTGTTGTTTTTAATGATTTTGAAACACTTGCACGTAATATAAATGATTTTTCAGATTTAATTGGTGAAATTGATGATATTTCTAAACGTTCAATTGGAGTAACAGGTGATGATAATCTATATCCTCTTGATATTAATTCAACTTCTCTAATTAATTGAATTGATTGGTATATTTGATTACAATGTAATTTACATGTTGATATTAATGTTTGATTTGTTTTATTTAGTGTGTTTATTTTATCATTGATTTTTTGTATTTTAAAATTTAAATATTTAAAAATTGTAACTGATAAAATTATTATTATACTTGATATTATTATTATTAATTCTGATATTGATATATAATTGATTAAAATTAATATTAAAATTATTATTATTGATAAAATGTGAAAACTGTATTTCTTTATGTGATGATAATGATGTTTATATAGTATTGATAAAATATCTATAAACTTTAATGGTGATGATGATTTTGATAGTTTTGAATAATCATTATATTCTATATTGTATAGTGATATTGGATATATTGGTGGTAGTAGTTGCTGTGATGATTGATTGGTGTCAATTGATAATGTTGGATTTTGAATAAATGGTGATTCTTGAACCAACAATATATCAGATTCCATTATACTAGATGATATAATTTGATAAAGTGACAACAAGTAAATTTGTATTTTTGAAAATTTCTTGTTATTGTTTGTTGATTTATCGTTATTGTTGTTGTCATTATTATCTTTATCTAAATTTTGAGTATTTATATCATCTTTATCTTTATCTTGATCATCATTATTGTTATTATTATTACTATCTATAACTTCTTGATTAAATAGTTCAAATGATAAAACTTCACCTCTACTACTTGGGTCATCATTTTCTAAATTTAATGCTATATACGTAGAAAACAACCAATTAGTATCAAATTTAAATAGTGATTGTGTATGTTGACATATAAACACATACATTGAAGATACTGGTCTAATGGTGAATTTTCAAATTCTAAATCTCTAACATTATTGATTATTTGTGATGGTTTTTTTTGATTATTTTCATTAACGATGATGTTATCCATTTGATAAAATTTAAAAAAAAAAAAAAAAAATAAAAAAAAAAAAATTTTGTTTTTTTAAAAATTTTTTTTTTTTTGTGTTAATACCCTTATTTCGTGGTTTTTATTAGTTAATTTACAAAACCCTGAATTACATCAATTAATAATAGATGGGGAGAGGGGGGATGATTTGTTTTTAATTGTTTATAAATTTTTGTTGTTGTTTTGTTTTGTTGATTTGTTTTGATTTGGTTGTTGATTTATTTTGATTTGTTTTGTTGAGACACAGATTTTGATAATAAAAAAAAAATACAGATCCTTAAAAAATGAATATTGAAAGATAACTTTATTGAAATAACAAGTTATTTTATTTAAATAAATAAAATTTGTATAGAATGTCATCCATTGAGGACTATATTTGATATTAAAAATATATTTGGCTTTTTTTTTTTTTTGAGATTATTTTTATGTATAGGTTGATATAAAAATAGAATATATGTAATGGATACTTATCCTGGAGAAAATGAACAATAGGAAGGTAAAAAAAAAATAATTATAAAAACTCTTGATTACAGACCTGCAAAACAAATATCTAAAAATCAAATTGCCTGTTTAAAAATGGTTTTGTGCCTTGTTATAATAAAAAGAAAGCTATCAATCTTTATAAATTTTTATATTATCATTATCTTTTTCACAACAAATTCAAAACTCAAAGTTTTTTTTAAAAAATTTAAAATTTGAGAAAAAATTTGTTTTATGGAATAAACAGTTGTATTTATACACTTATTTGTTGTCTCTTTTAAAAAAAAAAAAAAACCAAAGCAAAATTTGTTTGTAGCTGGTGAATAAAATTTAATGTGTACACATAAACCCCATACAAAAACTTTTTTTACAAAAATACACCTTTTGAATTTGTTGTGATTTTTTTTTTATTTTTGGGTTGATTAGGGTTGAGCGTTCTAATAAACTGATTAAATTTAAACAATTAATTGATTGAAAATAAACAATAATTAAGAAAAAAATAAAATATCTACCAATGTTCATTTTTTTTTTCAATTTTTAGATTTTATTTTTTCGTCAAACATTTTAAAAAAAATTGGCCCAACCAAAATATTAAGTTTTTTTAATAATTTCCAAGCTTTTTTATTATTTTGTCGCACAATCAAAATATTTTATGATTTTAAAAAAAAAAAAAAAACTAAAAAGATAAAAAAAACAACAATATGGACTATCCTAAACTATCAGATAATAAACAATTTATAGAATATTATTATAATATTCAAGCAAATCTTGAAAAAGTAACAGAAAATAGATATATAACCAATGTTTGTGTTTTAGAAGCATCAATTAATTTATCAAATTTATTTGAATTGGTTTTAAAATTATCAGATAGTGGTGATATTGATGCAAATAACTTCATTAGATGGAATTATTGTAGTAATTTAGTTGGTTTAAATATTAAAGCATCAACTTCAGATATAGTAGCTTCAAATCGACAAAGATTATTTTATAAAAAATTAGAAAAAAAATATGACCAATTGGTAAACAAAGCATCATTTACAACAAATATAAACAATATAAATTCAGCAGTTAGTTTTATTCAAACAAAAATCAAAGAAAACAAGATTGACACAAGACCAACCAAAAAATCAATTGCTCATCTAGTTAAACTATATCAAGATATAGTTGAAATTTGGCCATATTATAATGAAGGTAAAGATAATAAAATTAGGGATAATGTTGATAAATTAAATGAATCAATTCAATCAATTTTAAATTCAGCAGAATTACATAATGAAAAAAAAGAATTAAGTAGATCATTTAGTTTATCTGTTGAATTATTGGAAAATGAATTGGGTTTATGTGAATCTCAAACTAATCAAATTTCCATTTCAATTCAAAAGCATAATGAATACTTGAAACAATCATCTCTTGCTCAATTTGCTGAAAAATGTGGTGAACAATATGATTTATTAAAAAAAAATATGGATACACTTATAAAAAATTCAAAATCATTACAAAATATTAAATTGTTAGAAGTTTTAAGGCCATCACAATTCTTTACAAATTGTAGTCTTATTGTTTCACATTCTAAAATGGTAGGAAAATCATTTTTAGAATTAATTAAAAAGAATCCAATAAAGACAATAGCAATAACAGCGGGAGCAATTATAATTGGTTTGACACTAAGTTTTGTATCAGTTGGTGTTGCCTCACCGATTTTAGCATTTGCGGCAACCGACGCAGCACTTTTTTTAGGTGGTGTTGGTGCAGTGGGTGCAACTACAGCAATAAGTGTATCTGGTTCAGTTGTAAAGTCAGTTTTATCAGAAGAAAATCAAAAATTAGAAGGTCATTTTTCAAATGTTCAAGAAAGATTTGATCAACATAATAAAGATGTAATGGAATCAACAAAAAAAAGAATTGAAGACTGTTGGTTAATAAAAGTTGATGAAACATTAAAAGATACTCAACATCATACTCAAGCATTGGAAGTTGAACAATATTCAAATTTATACGTTAGATCAAGAAATGAATCATTGGAATCAATTCATATAAGTAGGGATATTGTAGATCATTTAGATGATCAACAAATTTCAATTGAAAATACAACAAAACAATTATTTCAAAAATTAGAATTATTAAAAAAAAGATTAAAAGAATCAAAACAAGTGATAAATGATTTAAATTCGTTTAATATTGGTGATGATGATGTTGATGGTGATGATGATGATGTCAATATATGGTCACCAGATCAATGTCAAAAAGATAATAATAATAAGAATGAATCTTCAAACAACCTATCATTATCTGACGTTATGCCATTATTTAATAAATGGTATACAATTTCAGCAAATGAAGGTTCAATAGAAAATATAAGTTTAATATTGAAATTGATGAAAAATGAACAATATCAAAAACTAATTGATTGGTGTGATCATCAAGAAGCTATGAATAAATTTTTTGATTTTAGTAAAACTTAAGGATTTTGTTGAATGTATATACTAATAAAAAACATGTGATAAGAATTGAAATAAACTATACATAATCCATTATTAATTTGTACAATTTTGTGTTTTCTTTTTTAACGTTAAAAAAAAAAAATATCTTTTGATTAGTTTCGCCAAAAATCTAAATAAGTTGTTTCAAGCTCGGAAAAAACCAATCAGTTTTATTTGTCTTTTTTTATTAATTTTAATTTTTTTTTTATTTATCCATACTCTTTTAAAATAAAAACACATACACAATGAACAAATTACAAGATAATAAAAAATTTATTAAATATTATTATAATACATCAAAACATTTAACAAATAGTACAAGTAAAGAATTAAAATTTAATTTTAATGATTGTATTTTAGGAACATCAATTAATTTATCAAATTTATTTGAAACAATTATAAATTTATCATCAAATGGTGATGTTGAAGCAAGTAATTTCATTAGATGGAATTATAATATCAGCCTAACATATTTAAATACTCAATCAAAATGTGGTACTGATGAAATGGTTTCAAATAAACAAAGATTATTATTTAAACAATTAACAAATAAATATAAACAATTGGTAACTGAAAAAGCAAATCAAGTAAACAAAGAAACATTTTCAACAAGTGTAAACAATTTAAATTCAGTTGTTGGTTTCATTGAAAGGAAAATTAAAGAAAATAAAATCAATACTAGACCAACTAAAATTTCAATTCAACATTTAATTAAATTATATCAAGATGTAGTTGAAATTTGGCCATATTATAATAGTGAAGATGATAAGATCAAAGAAAACATTAGGAAATTAAATGAATCAATTCAAGAAATTTTAAGTTTAGCTGAATTACATTCAGAAAAAGTTGCTTTGAAAAACTCTTATTACATTTCTTTGGAATTATTGGATAATGAAAAAAGTTTGGGTGATACTCAATTTAAACAAATTATGGTATCAATTACAAAACACAATGAATTTTTAAAACAATCATACCTTCGTCAAATTGTTGAAAGATGTGGTGAACAATATGATTTGTTAAAAGAGAATATGTCCAAATTATTAGATAATGCAATTTCATTGAAGAATATCATATTATCACCAATTTTACATCCAATTGAATTCATTAAAAATTGTTGTTATGCAGTTAATAATATCAAACAGGTTGGTAAAGAATGTCTTGAATATGTTAAAAATAATCCAGGAAAGTCTATACTCTTTATGGGAGCAGCGGTTAGTATTGGTGTTGGAATTAGTATACTATCAGCTGGTATTGCATCACCATTTTTAGCATTTTCAGCAGTAGATGCAGTAATTGGTGTTGTTGCAACAAGTTTGGTTGGTATTGCAGCAGTTACTAGTATTGCCGGATCAGTTATTAAATCTGTTGAATATGAAGCAAATGAAAATTTCATTTCAGATTTTTCTAGATTAAAAAATGGTATAAAAGGTCATGAAGAAGCAGTTAAAGAAGCTAAAAAAGCATATTTTGAAAGTTTAAAAAAATCAAATATTAAAGTTGATAAATCATTGGAAAACAATCAACAAGCATTAGAAATTCAAGAAAGTTCAAGTTACTATTTACAAACAAGAGCAGAAGCCTTAGAATCATTAGATGATAGTAAAGAATTTGAAGATTATTTAGATGATGAAAAAGTTGCAAATCAAAACACTGAAAATGAATTATTATTGAAATCTGTAACAATTAATGAAAAAGTACAACAATCAAAAGAAGAATTTACAAGATTATATTCAAGATACCAAACAACTTCCCAACCTTTAACAGAAAAAGATGTAAAACCAGTTTATGATAGATGGATGTCATTTTTTGCAAGTCAAAAAGCATATGATCAAATTGTTTATATTACAAATTTAATTAAAGAAGATTTTAAATCACTTGTTGATTGGTGTGAAATACAAGAATTATTATATCAAGTAGATAATGAAAATGATACACCAAGAGAATAAATAATCGTAATAATTGTTTTAAATAAAAAAATAAAGAATTAAATTTTATAAAATAATCAAAATCGTTTTTTTTTGTTTTTAGATTTTATATTTTGTGAAAAGAAAAAACTTGGCCACACTAAAATATTAAGTTTTTTTAGGTAGTTTCCGAGCTGAAATTGATGCAAATAATTTCATTAGATGGAATTATTGTAGTAATTTAGTTGGTTTAAATTTTAAAAGAAAAAATGTAAACATATGAAAGACAAAGATTATTATTCAAACAATTAACAATTAAATATGATCAGTTGTTAATAAAACCATTTACAACAAATATAAACTGCAGTTGGTTTTATTCAAACGAAAATCAAAGAAAATTGATACAAGACCAACAAAGAAATCAATTGCTCATTTAATTAAGTTATATCAAGATATAGTTGAAATTTGGCCATATTATAATGGAGGTAAAGATAATAAAATTAAAGAAAGTATTGGTAAATTAAATGAATCAATTCAATCAATTTTAAATTCAGCAGAATTACATAATGAAAAAGATGAATTAAACAAATCATTTGGTATCTCGTTGAATTAATGGAAAATGAATTGGGTTTATGTGAATCTCAAACTAACCTCATGTCTCCAATTGCAACGAAGGTTCACAAGAAAATATTACAGTTATTAATGGAAAATGAAGAACACCAAAAACTAATTGATTGGTGTAATGATCAAGAAGCAATGAATAAATTTGTTTTTTAAAAAATGTACAAAGTTTTTATTTTATCTATTATATATGTATATATGTATTTAAAATTATTGATTTAATAATTTTAAACCTTGAATTATATCAGGATTTTTTAAAGTTCCTCTTTTATATTCTTCCAAAGAAATAAAACCATCACCATTTGAATCCATTGAATCAAAAAACTCTTCTATTAAATCATGTGGATCAAACTTTTTACCAGAACATGTTACAAATGTACCAACCAGTTTATACATACTTTCTAATATTGATTCCATTTCCGATTTGGTTATATACCCATTACCATCTAAATCATATAATGAAAATGCAACTATAATAGTAGTAGTGGTATAGTTAGTAACTACAATATATATTGTGTGTGTGATGATATAGTCATTAATATAACAAAGTGGATATTTACATTCAATCTTTTCTTCAGGTGTACCTCTTGTAATTGATGATAATCCACACACTATATGCAATCAAACCAAAGTTAGTTATTATTATAAAACAACATGTTGTTTAAACTAATGATTTGATTACTTACCAAATTCCTGAAAGTTTATAGTTGAATCTTTATTTTTATCAAACACACCAAATAATAAATTTATTAAGAATGGATCCGCTATACCCATTTGAGTCATAATCTCTTTAAATTCTTGTTTATTTATTGTACCTGATGGTGAATCCTTTCTAAATTGTTTATATAATGTTTTTAATTCCCTTGAATCAACTATTGTGTGTATGTGTATATGTGTTAGTGTACGCATTAGTGTGGGTGTTGTTTATATGGTTGAATATTGTGTTATGATAATGATAATGATAATGCAGTAATGATAATATTTACAATGAGATGATGTTTGAAGTAATTCAACTTCTTCCCTTTTTAGACTTAATTGATTTCCCATTCTATTCTTTATATATTTAAAAAACATGTTTATTATATATATAATGTATATATGAGTGGGTGTGTAAGGAATTTGTATTTGATAGAGAGATACTAATGTTTGTTAGTTTTAAATTTCAAATAAATATAAAATTAATATGTTGTGATGATATATATATAAATATATTGTATGAAAATATGTTGTGTTTATTATGTTATGTGCTAATAATTTAAATTTCTTATATTCATTCATTTTTGTTGTGGTGATTTTCCTTTTTTTTAGAAAATAATATTTTGGTAATGCGAATGTGTGAGTGTGTGTTGGTGTGTGTGTGTTTATATATTCATATAATACATATGTATAATATCTGATGTTTCACACTACACTAATGGTGCAAATGAACTTACCTGTATGTGGGAGATATTTTTAGTAAAATTAATTAAAAAAAAAATGAAAATTAAAAAAAATAAAAAAAAATAAAAAATAAAAAATAAAAAAATAAAAAGTAAAAAATATTACCAAGATATAAATACAAATAATTTATTATTAAATCTGTTATTTATATATTTTGACCATGGTCACTAAATTTAGTTATGGGTCCCTAATTTTGAAGATTCGCAAACAATAATAAATAGAAACTATATATATGTAAAAGTTTCTATTTTAATTGTTTGAGAATTTCATAATTATGGACCCATAATTAAACTATAAGTACTGTATTTTAAATCTAGATACTTATGTATTTTAATATAAACTATTTATTATTTTATTAATTATTATTATTAATACCAATTATTATATAAATATATAAAAATATAAACAGTGATAAAGATATCCAACATAATGACCCTATGGCATATCTTTTAGAAGTATCGTTATTATTTGACCATAATTTCGGTATATTTATAAAATGAGTAACCAATATAAAGTGACCAATAAAAAATAGTAATCTTGATTTTTTACTTTCACTATTATCAAATTCATTATTACCACATTGACATGTTTTTATAAATGATAATTCATTACCAATACCACCAACACCTCCAATATTGCTATCATTTAAATCTATTTCTTCAAATGTCATTGTTATTACTATAGAGTATATTTTAATTTTTATATTTTGTATGTGAGTTGTTTTATTTTTGTATATTATAGAAAATAAGAATAAAATTTACTTTAAATATTGAAATTAAAATGTGTTGTGTGGTATTGAAGGGGGATTTTTTATTTATTTTTATTTAAAAAACATACCACATTTTATAATAAAATTATAAATTTTTAATCATTTTGAGCACCACACCACACAACACATTTCATATTCATTAACTTTTATTTTTTTTTAAAAAAGTAAATGTCATATGTCATGACATTTAAGTTGTTTTGTTTGTTCATTGTTTAAATATTATTCTTTTTAAAAAAGCAAATTAAACAAGAAAATGGGAATATTTAATTCAAATGATAATGATAGTTTATTAAAATTTAAAGAACAAGATAATTATGTAGCACAAAAACAACAAGAATTAAGAAATGAATATTATAATGGTTGTAGTGGTAATAACGATATTAATAATAACAATGTAATAATAAATTTTAGAAATGATTTGATTCAATGTCAACATTATAAAAGTGCAAGATTCTTCTTTTTCATTGGTCTACTGTTGTACTTTCCATTAATTTATTCAATAATGTACATCTGCGAACCTAATAAATTTATAAATAGATATGCAAAAGGATCATTAGTGGCATTTATATTATACCCTTCGATTTTAATGTTATTTACATTTTCAACATAATGTAACAACACATACCAACAATAATAACAAACAATAACAATAACAATAAAATAAACGTGTTTTTTTGTAATATTATAACTATTCCCTATATTTATTTACAATTGTTTGTTGATTATTATTACTATGATCTTGCTTTTTTATTTGGACTTTGATTTTCAACTAGTTCAGAATTAAATGCAACATTATCACTGTCATTATCATTTTGTTGTTTGTTTTTATTACTTTGCTCACTAATTCTATGGTATGGAGAAAAAGGGTGAATATATATCTTTTTTGTGTGTGCTTGTTTGTTTGTTGTGTTGATACTAACCTTTTATTTACAGAGTTTTTAATTAATGATCTAATTAATATATTATTTTCTTCATTCTTTACAAATTCATCATCTAAAAAGGATAATGGTATATTAGAATGTGTATAAATGTTTAAAAGTGTGAATGTGTATACATACTTGGTGGATTTGTATTATGAGATGGAATGTATTTTGGTATTGTTTGAGATGATGCCTGTTAATATAAAATAAATAAAGTAAAGTGTGGGTTAGTACATCTTCTTCACAAACAAAATAATAATGATGAAAGGGAGACAGGTGGAAAAACATACAGGTTTCTTTACATTGTATTTTAAAAATGTACCTGTGCTTGGTAATGAATGAAGAAATGATCCTGTGCTTGTGCTAGTTGTAGTTGTTGTGGTTGTAGTATTTGCTATTTCGTTATAATCCATGGTTTTTTCATCTTTTACCATGGTTTATTTATAAAACATATTGTTGTCAAGTTGTGAAAAAATGAAAAATGAAAAAATTTAATTTAAAAAAAAAAAAAAAAAAAAAAAAAATTTTATAAATATAAAAAATAAAAAAATTAATAAAAAAAAAATAATTTAAAATTATATTTAATAAAATGAATA
>JABXES010001488.1:0-41628 GCA_013375695.1 Dictyostelium brefeldianum
TTTTTTTTTTTTTTTTTATTTTTTTTTTTTTTTTTTTTTTTTTTTTTTATAAATTTTTTTTTTTTTTTTTTTTTTTTTTTAAATTTTTATTTTTTTTTTTTTTTTTTTTTTTTTTTTTTTTTTTTTTTTTTTTTTTTTTTTTTTTTTTGTACCCTTTCACACACACGCAAACATTTCCCCCACAAATATCAAATAAATATATATAACAACACAATATCTCATTTACTAATAATATAATCATATAATCATATAATCATATAAATTTAAATTCATAGATATACACAATTTTATAAATCATTTATATTTTTAAAATATCCGATACAATTCAATTCATATCCAATATCTAATATCAGATCACAATAATAATAATAATAAATAATATAAATAATAATTATAAACAACTGCAACAACACAACATACAATATATAAATATATATACATGCCAATAATGAATATAGTATCGAATCAAATTTATAATAATAACAATAATAATAACGATATCAATAATAACAATATGAATTTTACAAGTGCCAGTAACGATAATACCAACAACAGTAATAATAATTCAATATATAACAGTAACTTTAACAACAACACCAACAATAATAATAGTATTTTCTCACCTATAATACCTCAATATATAATACCATCATCATCGTCATCAGCTATAACTACAACTACAAATATAAATACAATTACAGCATCAGTAACATCAAATGCAACCTCTTCATCTTCACCAATGTTTAATAATCAACAAAATAAAAATACTACTGAATCATCATCAACATCAACATATGAACAAAATCCATCATCAACTGCAACTTCATTTGAGAGTAGTGATAATGTTTTGCAACATAGTGGTGATTGCTATTTTGAATCAAAGGAATTAAATTCAAATACAATGGAAAATGATTCAAATACCAATAATAATAATAATAATAATTCCAATTCTAATAATAATAACAATAATATTAACAACACTAATAATACCAATACTAATACACAAAACAATAATAATAATAACAATATTGAATCACAATTTATAAATCAAGATTTAATGTTTAGTATGATTGGTAATAATTTTAATCAAATTGCAAATTATAATAATAATGGTAATAATAATGGTTTATTTTTACAAAATAATATGTTATTTAATGGTGGTATTGTTGGAGGTCAAATGATTAATCATCATAATGGTATGGTGATGAATGGTAATAATAATAATAGTCACCACATTGGAAATAATGGTGGCGGTGATAGTAGTGGTAGTTTAAATAATAGTGGAAGTTTAAGTAATAGTGGTGGTGATTTATTTAATAATAGTAATAACAGTGGTATTCAATCATCTTCATCATCACCAAGTAATTCACCTCCATTAGGTTCTGATGGTGAAGATGTAATGGATGAAAATGGAGTGTATGATGGAAGTAGAAGAAGAAAATCAACTACAATGATGGATTCTAATTCAATGAAAAAACGTCATCGTAGAACTGCAAGTGAAATTGAAAGAGGTTTCAAATGTTACTTACCATCATGCAATAAATCTTATGGAACAGAGGGTGCTTTGAAAATGCATATTAAATTAAAGCATCCAGGTGCAAAAATTCCATCATCTTATTTATCTTCTCCAACTCTTGCTGGTGGTCAATACTATTCATCTCCAAGAATTATAACTCCTTTCATTTCAACACAAATTTTAAATCTTAGTGGTACAAATTTAAATAATAATGGTCAACAACAACAACATCAACAACAAATTGATCAATCACAACAACAACAACAACAACAACAACAACAACAACAACATCAACATCAACAAATTGGTCAAATGTATTATAATCCACAAACTAATTCATACGTTCAATATCAACCAGCTCATCAAAATAACATTCCAAATTCTGTTGTTGGAATGAATATGAGTCAACAACAACACCAACAAATTATATATTCCAAATCACCACGTTCAATTTTACCAAATAATGGTGAACAACAACAACCAACAACTCAATCATCATCAGCATCTTCATCATCACCGATTGTAGAATCATCAACACCTTCAACACCATCATCAACATCTGTAAACAACAACAATAATAATAATGCTAATAATAATGTTAATAATAATAGTATAAAACTACCATCATCAACATCATCAAATACCAATATCAATAATAATAATAGCAGTAATACTACAACAATTGTAAACACTAATAATAATAGTAATAACACCAATAATAACAATAACAATCAACAAGTATATAAATTTTCCGATTTACCATCAATCTCAATGAAAATTGGAACATGGGAAAAAGTATCAAATTTTTGTGGTGATTTAGTTGCACGTTTTTCATATACAGAAAGAAAGTTTATGTGGGAAATATTTAATAATGGATCATCATTGACAAAGATGGAAATGTTTTTCGATGATGTTACCAGTGTTGATATCAATGTATTACCAGATGGAAACAAAGTTGAAATGACGCTACACTTAAAGAAAGCACCTTCATTCTATGAAGCTAAATTCATTGAAAATAGTCCAAATATGATTTACAAATCATGTTCTGATTTCACTGGTGGTGAAGCTACAAATTCAAAAACTCATGTACTTTGTTTCATTAAAAATGCATTGGCTAATCCATTAGAAGCATTAAGTTCAACTGATCCAAGATTTAAACAATGGATAGAAAAATCAAATATTTTGTCATCTCAAACTTCAATAATATCAAATAATAATAATTTAAATAATAATAATAATAATAATAATAATAATAATAATATACAACAAAATTTAATTGTAAATAATAATAATAACAATAATAACTTTTTTCAACAACAATTTCTTTCAAATCCACAACTTCAACAAATTCAATTAAGTTTACATCAACAACAACAACAACAATTTAATATTATTCAATTACAACAATTACAACAAAGTTTCCAAATGCAACAACAACAACAACAACAACAATTACAAGCACAAGCACAAGCACAACAACAACAACAACAACAAATGCAACAACAAAATAATTCAGCAGTTGTTCAACCAATTCAACATTTTTTAAATTTACAACATCAATATAATAATTTAAATTCAAATGATGATAAAAAGAATAATGATAAACAACTTGTTTCCAATAGTGTTAGCAGTAGTACAAATAGTAGCAGCAATAGTCTTGGTAGTTTATTGGAACAACAACAAACTCAACAAGCACAACATTTAAATCGTAGTTTTGATGGATTAGATGGTATTGAAGGATTAGATTCAATTGATAAATCTTCAACAACTTCAAATGAATTTAATAGTTCAAATAACAATTCATCAACTCAACAAACTCCAATTTCATCATCTTCAAATAATATTACAAATACCAACAACTACAGCAACAATACTACTAATAGTGGTAATAATCAAATAACATCAACCCCATCTGATCATTTAAACAAATGTTTTAACGATTTTACCATTTATAGTCCATTGATTTTATCTACAAATAATAATAATTTGGTTTCCAATCAATTGAATTTGAATATTGAAGCACAATTACAACAACATCAACATCATCAAGCACAGCAACAAGCACAACAACAACTTTTAACATCAACAATTACAACACAAACCACATCAAATTAAAAAATAGCACACCACCAACACAACACAACCCTCTTAGTCCTCTCCTAGTCCCCTACCTTCTTCTTCTTTTTGTATCTCTCCACATTATTTGAAAAAAAAATATTAAAAAAAAAACATAAAAAAAAGAAAAATAACAAAAAAATAAAAATAAACACACAATGACTAAAACAACAACAAACAACTACAACAAACAACAACTACCCTCCTACCCCTCCTCCATACATTATATATTACTAGAAAATATATACCAATAAATAAAATTATGTACATAGCTAAAAAAATAATAATGAATTAGGTTTCTTCTTGTTATATTTATACTTTTTTTTTTTTTTATTCTTTTTTTTAACTTTATTATATTATTTATTATTTATTATATTTTTAATTTTATAAACTTTATTATTTTATTATTTATTTAATTATTATATTTTATATTTTAAATATTATTACTAAAACAAATAAAATTAAAAAATCAACAATGATAATCAATAGATATAAAAAATTAAATATTATTTATTAATTTTTATCTTTTAATTTTAATTTATATCTATAAACAATAACTACTTAGCCCAATTAATTTATATTTTAAAACAAATTTATATATAGCGTTTTACCCAATTAATTTATAATTTGTTATTAAATTAATTTCTCTAAAAATTTATTTAATTTTGTTAATACAATAGATGAAACCCATTCTAAATAAACCAATGTTATAATTCTATGTTTTTTAATGATTTTTATATTTTTAAGGTGATGTGTATATTGAACTGCAACATAGTGATACCCAAATTTAGATATTACATTTTTAATTTGAAACTGTTTAGAGAAAAATGAATTTCGAGGTATTTCATTATTTTCATATGTTAATTTTTCACCATTCTCTTTTACATTTTTTAATCTTGCTCTATACTTTATTTCACCATTTGATATGTATTGAGTTATAATGAATCCACGATGACTTGGTATGACGTATTGAGGATCTTCATTTTCATTATTTGAAATTAAATCAAACCTAATTTCTTTATTTGCAATTACTAGTGCTTGGTTTCTATCTAATTTTGGAACTACAAATTCACTGTTGGTTTGTTCAATTACATATTCACCATACTTTAAAAATCTAATTGGTAAATCATATTCATTTATCTTTTTTGAAGATCTTGCATTGATTCTATTTGATGTGATATGTGATAATTTACTATCGAAATTAAGAGCAAATGGTATTGTTAAAATGGATAAATTAGCAACAAATAGTGGTACCAAAATGAAATTTATAAATACTGTTTCATTTATAATTATCAATGCCATGTTTAATAATAAAAATAAAACCAATGTCAAAATTGATAATGTTTCTTTTGTGAAAATTGATAATGTATCATTTTCAATTGCTAAATATGGACTTGCACTTGCATTACAATTTAAAAAGTCAAAAATCTTTCTTGCAATATCATTTATAGCATGTTGTTCAATGTAATATGCATCTGATTTCATTGGATATAAATTACATTTGGCCTAAAAATTATATTTTTAAATATAAATAATAATTAGTAAAAATTGTCACCATTATCAAAATTATATATGATTTAAACAAAATACATTACAATAAACATAGTATCTTGGGTTTCTTCATCTATTATAATTTCAATTTGAAAATTTAAATCTATTGTTCTGCCATTGTCAATAGATTGAAAATATGTGAATAATTTTGTTACAGGTAATGGAGTACCTTCCATAATATTTAACATTTGAGTTGGGATATAAACATAAATATAAATAAAGATATAGATATTTATTTATGATAGTGGTAATTCAATTTGAAATTTTATAATATTTATCTGATTGAAAAATTGTTTAAATAATTTCTTTTAAAAACTTAAAAAATTGAGTAAATTTTTATTATTATTTGAATGAGATTTATTTATACATATGCAGAAAAGTGGTAATAAAATAAAAAACTTAACTCATAACACACATACACAACACACCAACTTATTATTAATATGAAAATATCAATTTTTAAACTTTCATACAAAAATAATAAAAAAAAAATATAATAAAAAAAAAAAAAATAATAAAAAATGAAGGTAGAAGTATTGTATAGTTCATATAAAACATAAAAGGAATTATTAAAATGGATAATAGAATAAAAATAATGGTTGAAAATGAATTTAGTAAATGGTACCAGTATAATAATTGTCCCTAAATCCATACAATAAATTCAAAAATATTTGTTTCATTATTGTTTTGTAATTTCAAGACTTGTATTAATAATTCTTTCATGAAAATATTTAAGTAATTGTATAATTGGATCTATAGATATACATGCATATAGCTACATATCTAAACAAATATACAACTTTTTTTTATATAACAAAAAAAAATAAAAAAAAAAAATAAAAAAAATTGTGTGTTAATTTGAACCCCTTTTTTTGTCAGTCATAAAAATGAAATTAAATGAAATGAAAACTACCACAATATATGTTAAAAGAAGTTACAAACTAATATTTATTTATCCATTTATATATATTTTTATTTATTTATTTAAACACCTGTATTTATTTATTTGTTATAATGAATATAACTAAAAACTCATTTCTAATTAGATTAATCATAAGAGTCAGAGTCATAATCATAATATCCATCATCACTTGAATATGGATCATATGAATATTCATATCGTCTTTGGGCTAATAAATCTGTGTATTTACATTGTAAAACAATATGTTCTTTTACTGATAGAGATTCCCATTCTGTATTTTTAGTTGTACCATTTATAAAATGATTAATTCTATCATTTGGTTTTATAATATCATATTCTTCGTCTTCATCTTCACAATAAATGCTTTTTTTTTTAATGGCTCTAATAATTGTAAACTTTCTCCCATCTATAGCATTTTGAGATTTATCAATTTTCCAATAATCAAATTCTTCATTAATTATATTTTCAATTGTATTGTTGTTACCATTATCATTACTAAATAAATAGTTTGTAAAATTTGAACTATAACCACCATGTACTCTTCTTTTTAAACCAGCTTTTTTTAATTCATTATTTAAAATGTTAAAATTTGATTGGTAATTTCTTTCAATTTCAATAACTTGATCCAATGATAAATCATTTGGTAAATTGAATAAATAATTATAAACTGGTTCATCTTTAATAGTAGTTGAATCCTTTCTATACTCTAAATTTAATTGTTTTAATTTTTCAACTAATTGATTTTCTTTTTGATGAAAATCTGTTTCTTTTTGGATGATTTCATCAAATGACCATACTTTTTTTGAAATTATCTCTTCCATTTTAAATGTACTGATATATTTATGTTGTTCATCAAGGAATTTAAATTTAGAGGATGGGATTGACAATCTTTTTAATTCATTTCTTAGTTTTTCTTCTATTAATTCTTTTTGATAATACATTTCAGTTGATATCAATGACTTTAAATCTCTTTCATTAAATTGTTTTATTTCATTACCACCAGTATCTCTTTCAATAAAGTTTTTAATAATTTTTGATGATTTATCAAATTCTAGTCCTTCTTTAATATAAATTGGTTCTAAACTATTTAATATTGATTGAATTGAATTTGATTCAGATTTAATAACTTGATCAATAGTTGGTATTTGTTTATCTGTAATCTTTTCAATAAATTTAATTACAATACCACTTTTTAATCTAACTGGTAAACCATTGTCTGATAATGATTTTATAATTTGTGTTTTCTTTTTCTTTTTCTCTAATTCCAAATTTATTGATTCAACTTCTTTTTCAATTAATTTTTCAATTGACCAAACTGATTTCTTTATGATTTCTTCTTTTTTAAATGTTTTAATATACTTGATATACTCTTCTTTATATTTCAAATTAAAATGATCAACACCATATAGTTCACAACGTTCTCTAAACAATTGTATTCTGAATCCACTTTCAAATTGTTTTTGGTTATTGATTAATTGATCCAATGATTTCTCTGGTGATTTCTCCGAAAATAAATATTCATTTACATAACCTTTAGTTTCTGGATCAAGAAGATTGAAAAACAATCCTTCCTTTTGAAATACTTCCGATAAATCTTTATATATTAATCTAATTGATTTAATTTCTGCTTTACCAATTTCTGTAAGAGTTGGTAATAACGATTGTTCACTTGGTAATAATGCATTTATATATTGTTTAATTAATTCACTTGAATTTAATCTAAATGGTATTTTGTGTTTTTGAGATAGTTGAAATATCTTTTCTTTTCTTTCGGATGTATACAAGTCTAAATAATATTTAATTCTTGATTGTACAATTTCTTCAATGTTATACGATTTCTTTAATACATTCACCCTTGCAATGTAATTATTTAACTTTTTTTGATCTATTGATAGCTTATATTCTGATAACTTTTCAAGTATTAATGATTTAATTGAATCCTTTTCTCTAATAATTCCCAATCTTTTATCACCTGTAATTTCATTACGTATAACTATATTTCTCCATACTTTGAAAAATACTAATTCTGATACTGATTCATCATTACAATTACATTGAACTGAGTTTATTGTAATAGTACTGTTAGTATATGTTTGTGAATTATATGTTTATGTTGTGTTTCATATAAATCATACATTCATAATCTAGATGCTTTAAACATTTATTTGAAAATTTAATATCACTAACTAGTTCACCAAATAATGAAAAACCTTCATGTATATCCCATCTATGATATCCATAATTGTTTTCTTCTTCTTTGAGACGGTAAAATACCATTGTATCTCCTTCTTGAGTTGTGAGTTTGTTAAATTTAATGACAATCAAAAAAAAAAAAATAACACCCCATGTAAATTTTTAACCACTTATTTTTTTAAGTTTTTCAGACCCTGCATCACAATGATAATATGATTAAAGTGTATATGTATTTATTTTTTTTTGATAAAATTTAATTACTGTTGAAAATTTAAATATGTAAATTTTGAAAAATAAATTAATGTTATACATTTATATCTTTCAATTATTGAAGCATTCAATGCAATTTGCAGCAAAGAAACCTTTCCCATATCTTATCATAGCTTTTATAAATGGTACTTCTAAACTGGAAAATAATTCATCGTCTATATCTTAATTAATGTATTTTAATGTTTTACCATCTTTTTTAATGTAAAATGAACCTTTATATTTTGCAACACCATTTTCAATATATTCTTTGAAATTAAATGCACTATTATCAATGATTTTATGTATTTAGCTTCATTTTTGTTTTTTTCGTTATTTTCTTTATCAGTCATCTTTTCAAGATATAACAGTTGATGATTTTCTAACAGCTCAATTACAATCATTTTATATTGAGGATAATAAAATCCAGCCTTTATAAATAATTTAGATTCTCATTTTTTCAATAAATATATAGATTCAAATAATAAAGAATAATAAAGAATAATAGATTATTTATTCATTTATTAAATATAAAAAAAAGAAGTTAACCAATCAAAATAAATTAAATTTATAATTTGGTATTTTTCAAATGCGGATAAATCTGTATTTCTTGTGTATTGAGCTGGGACATAGTGAACACCTTGTTTTGATTTAACTTTGTAAACTGGTAAATCTGATTGAACAAATAATGATGGGTCAACATTTGTATTTTGATAAACCAATACAGTGCCATCTTTTTTTACTATTGTCATATTGGCAGAATAAAATCCATTTAAAAATGATACACGGAATCCACATTTTGGTAAAATCTTGTAATGAGGATCTTCATGATTTCTATTTTCTTCATTTACAATTAAAGATAAAAATATATCTTTAGTTGCAATTGCTAAAAAGTTTGATTGATCTGTATTTTGTGTTTCATTTATACCATTTGATAAATCTATTAATTTATCACCATAATTTACATATTTAATTGGAATTATAAATTTATCGTATGATTTAGTTGTACGTGCTATCACTCTGTTACCTTTACATTGTAATATTCTACAATGTTTATATTTTAACCATGGTATAGTTAACAATGTAACTACCAATATCAATAATGGAAACAGTATGTAAAATGTAACTGGTTTAAATGTAATCAATAAAACCATATTGAAAAACACTGATGCTAATAGCAATGTTAATTTATCAACAATTGGTTTTTTATCAATTGGTCTATTTATATCTTCATTTGGTTGTAATGATAATTGATTTAATGTATTTTGTGCACATTGAAATTTTGCATCAACTTCATTTAAAAACCAATTTGAATCTGTATGTAATGGTTTTTCAAATAATAAACTTGCCTAATTATATAATATTGATATTAATACATTATATGTATATTATGTTTATTTGATGCTGATTATCATACGTTACTTTATATTCTTCTAATTTTTGATCATTAATTCTTTTTTCAATATTAAAATGAAGTAAATCAAATTTAGTTCTCTTTAAATAAATATTGAGCTCTGAAATTGGATCCATTATTTATGCATATGCGTGTAATAAATGTTTTATTTGTATGAGTGTGTGGAAATAAAAAAACTTAAAATTTATGCGAAAAGTGTTTTTTTATAGTTTTTATTATTTTTTTTTTGAATTGTGTCATTTTTCGATGAATTTGTAATATGGTTTTAAAATAAAAATAAAATAAATCATATTATTTGTGGATATTATTAGTGTGATTGAAAAAAAGATAAAGATTAATTTTTTTTTTTTTTGTTAAAATTTTGATAAATTTTAAAATAAATATCCAAAATATCTTTTATATTTATAAAGGTGATAGAATACTATGGAACAAATCAAAAGAATAAATTAAATTACAAAAAGAAAAAGGTTTGCTTATGAATTTAAGTAAAAGAACTATAAAAAAAACATAAATAAAGGTTGTAATCTTTTTTTTTTTTTATTAAAAATAAAAATCAAATAACAATAAAATGAAATTATTATTATTTATATTATTAAATTTTATCAGTTATGTTTATTCATATGGTAATTTATATGGAGTTACAAAAAACTTTAAAAATTCAAATATAGATTTAGTTGTTGTAGATTCATTTGGAGGATCAGTATTATCAAATTATTCAATCACATTACCATATAATTTACAGGTTCAAGGTATTGAAAATGTAAATTTTACAACCAATGTAATAACATTATTTTGTACACGTCAAGCAAATGGAGAAGATTATTCATCATTGGTTTGGATAGATGTAAAATCTGGTGAAATAATTGATGTTTCAAATTTTATTGCAAAACCAATAAATCAAGTATTAAATAATGGTATTGGTGTTCAAAATTATTTATATGGTTATAATAGTCATCACACAAATCAAGTTTATTTACCAACAACCATTTCAAATTCTAATGGATTAAATATAGTAAATTGGAATTTTCAATCAACATATCAATTAGTTAATGTATTATCAGTATCTGGTACATCTGATATTGATGATACAATCAACCCACAAGGTACATTGGAATTCAATGGTAATTTAATTGTATTGTATCATTCTAAATCAAACCCATCAAATATAGGTAACATTCTAATATTGAATTTAAATGGTACAACTGATAGTAGTGGTAGTGGTTCAAGTGAAACAACTCAATTAATACCAGTTGAATCATATCAAATTGAATTGGGTTATGATAGTTCCGCTCAATCAACAAATATGATTTATTCAGACAGTATTGGATCAGTTTATATCGTTTCAAATGATACACAAGTTTGTAAAATTGATTTCATTGCTAAAACATGTAATTACACATACGATGTATATAATAGTAATGAAAGCCAATCATTCCCTTCATTCATTCAATCACAAGATAAACAAACAATGGGTACAATTACATCACCTCAAAAACCAAAATTTTTACAATCTTTAACCATTGGTCTTTGGGACTTAAATTTTTCTGCTGGTGTTAGTAGTATAGTTTCAAATTATTATACGAAACCAAGTACATATACTTATCTAGCAATTTAAAATAATCATACAACAACAATTTAATTTTAATAAATGTATAAATTATTTTATTAATATCATTATATTACACTATTAAAACTATAATTTAATTTGAAACTTGGGGATTTGGAATAATAAACTCTTTTCTTTTTCTTTTAATTTTCTGATTTGAGGCTTAGAATTTGATGAACAAATTAAACTTGATTTTGTTGAATTTAGAATATTGATTTCTTTTGAAGATGATGATGACGACAAAATGTATTCTCAGAAATATTGGTTGAAAAATAAAATGTTTAGCTAATTTTAATTATTTTGATAAAATTATAAAAAAATATCTAAAATCCAAAAATATCTTTTTTTATTTTTAAAGATGTGGTAGAATGAGGAAATGGAATAAGGTTTGCAAACAAATATTAAATGGAATGACAATAGAATGGATTAAACTAAATGGAAATAGAACATTTATGTATTAGAGTAATAGAATAAAAAAATAAAAGTATAAATTGTTTTGTTTTTTTTTTATTTTTTATTTTTCGTATTATATATTTAAAAAAATGAGATTATTTTTAATATTATTAATTATAGTAATAAACTATATTACAAATGTTTATTCAAATGAATATTTATATGCAGTAACTAAAAACTTTAAAGATTCTAATATTGATATATTCATTGGAGATGGTATTAATGGAACATCATATAATCATTCAATTACATTACCATACGATTTACAAGTTCAAGGTGTTGGAACTATTAATTTTACAACCAATATAATTGCATTGTTTTGTACACGTCAAGCAAATGGAGAAGATTATTCATCATTGGTTGCAATTGATGTTAAATCTGGTGAAGTAATTGATGTTTCAAACTATATTGCTAAACCATTAAATCAAGTATTAAATAATGGTGTCTCACTTCAAAATTATTTATTTGGTCATCATGGTATTCATAAAAATCAAGTTTATTTACCATCAACTATTTTAAATTCCAATGGATTAAATCTTGTACATTGGAATTTCCAATCATCAAATCAATTGGCTAATATATACTCAATAGTAGATACATTTGATATTGATACTTCAGTTCAACCACAAGGTACATTGGAATTCAATGGTAATATAATTGTGGTTTATCATTCAAAATCAAATCCGACAAATATTGTCAACATTGTAAGATTGGATTTTAATGGAACAGATAGTGAATCAAGTGAATCTGCTGAATTAATACCATTTGAATCATCGGAAATTGATTTAGGTTTTGGTGATACTGTTCAAATAATAAATTATATTTATTCAGATTTTGCTGGCTCGGTTTACATTGCTATGAATAACCAACCAGTTTGCCAAGTTGATTTCATAACCAAAACTTGTAACTTCATATATACCAGTTTTTACGAAAGTCAATATTACCCATCATTCTTTCAATCACAAGATAAACAAACAATTATTACAATTACTTCACCTAGTAACGTACCAGTACAATTATTACAACCGTTAACCATGAGTATTTGGAATTTAAATCTTTCCGGTGGTGACAGCTTCTCAATTACAAACTATTATACAAAACCAAACACATACACATTTTTGGTTGTTTAAAATAAAAAAGATAAATAACCAACAATATCAACAACAACAAAATTTAATCTTAATAAAATAAATTATTTTTATTATATCATACTATACTATTACAACTATCATTTAATTTTGAAACTGGTGGATTTGAATCATTAAATGTCATATAAACACTCTTCTTCTTTTTCTTCTTTTTCAATTTCTTTTTATTTAATTTTTTCACTTTTTTCTTTTTATTTAATTTTGAAACTATCATACTAACAATTGCTATAATTAATAATATTACCAGTAATGAACCTGATGTTGCAATTGCCATTTTAGTTCTTTTTGTAAAAAATATATCATCTGATAATGTTGGTTCATCTGATGAACTTGATGAATTTAGTATTGTATTTGTAGAATTTGAATTTGAATTTATAATTTCTGTTTTTGTTTCTGTTTCTGTTTCTGTTTCTGTTTCTGTTTCTTGTGAAGTTGATGATAATGATGACGATGATAAAACTGTAAACTCTGAAATAATAGTCAAAAATAAAAATAATATAATTTTATTACATCCATCATGATTATTTATTATCATTATTTTGACTATATAATATTAATACAATTTTAAATGCAATGCGCTATTACTTTTTTTGTTTTTTTTTAAATATTCCTGTTTGATATTTTAAATTAATGTGTTGAAAAAAACAATAAAAAAATCGAAAAAAAGAAATTTGTAAACCCAGGATTACTTTTTGTTTTTTTCTTGTTTAATTTTCTTGTTTAATTAAGTCATATTACAAACAATTAAAGACAACAGATAAAAATATATATAAAAATGAGTGTGTGTTTATAAAAATAGATTTAATAATTTTACGCTTTTGATTTGTTTTTATATGTGTGGTATATATTTTTTTTTTAAATGTTTAATTCTATTTACATGAAATTGTAATAATTTATTATTTATTTTTATTTGTTGTATTTTTTTTTTTTTTTCCATTTTTTAAAAAAAGAGAATAAAAAAGAAAAAACATAGTATTTAAATAAACTTTAAAACTGCTACTCCTATATTGGTTGTTGCTACTCTGAATTTTTATATTAAAAAAACATCGATATATTATTATTATTATTTACTGGGTACTGATATATTTAATGAATTAATTCTAATTTTCTTTTTTTTAAAAACAAGTCATCATTTGGTAATGTTGAAGCTGATGATGTTGATGAAGAAGAGGAAGAAGGTGTATTATATAAACTAATTGGTGGTAATAAAATGCCTCTATTTTGATTGTTATTTTGACTATTATTTTGATTACTACCATTTGAATTGTTGTTATTATTTTCACTAAAAGCAAAAGGAGGTAAAGAAGATTTTGATTTAATTTGTTGTTGGCCGTTTGGAGATGTGTTATTTGTATTATTTGTATTACCATTATTATTTAAAGCATTTGTTGAACCAAATGGTGGTGTTCTTGGTGAAGTCATTGGTGAAGTATCTTCTGGTGATGAACAAAATAATTTAGAAGCATTATGAAGAGATAAAAGTGCGGCTGTTGCTTGTGTAGAATCAAATGCTGGTACTTGTTGATATTTAGATGGTGGTGAACCAATTGGTGATATATTATTATTATTGTTGTTTATATTATTTATATTATTATTATTGTTGTTGTTGTTTATATTATTATTATTTATATTATTATTATTATTATTATTTTCACGATTTATACTACTTAAAGATGATAAATGTGTATTAAAATTATTAAAATGGTTATGATTTTCTTGTGTTTGTGATGGTTTTATTGATGAAATTGGTTTGTTAATATGTTGATTTGAATTAAATTGGTTATTGTTGTTATTATTATTATTGTTATTATTGTGATGTATTAATTTTGGATTTATATGATGTGAAATATTTTGTTGTTGTTGTATATTATGATAGTTACTATTATTATGATGGTTATTATTGTGACTGTTATGAATATTATTATTGTTATTGCCAGTGATATGATTAAAATGATGATTATTATTGAATCCCATTCCTAATAATTCTGGGGTTGAAGATGGTGATAGTTTATGATCTTCTTCTTCTGAATGTGATGCTGTATCACCAAGATAATCATCTGAAAAATCATTTTTATCTTTTTTATTAAAAATTTTATCATACTATATTAAAAAAAGTGAGAGATATTAATATCAATTGTGTGTGATATGATAAGATTAATTAATCTACTTACATCATGATCTGTAAACTTTTGTGAAATTTCAGGACCTAAATCTGGAATTGATTCCATTGGTGATGGTAACCCAGCTGATATATATTGGAAATACTTTTCTTTTGCATTGGTTGAATTATTTACAATTACCAATGAAACAGTACTATCACATAAAAGTGCCAATTCCATTGCTTTTTTAATTAAACCATTCTTTCTTTTATTAAATGTAACTTGACGATTTCTTTCGTCTGGAATTCTTTGAATCTTAATCTTCTTTCTACCCATTATTAATTAAAATGATGATTGATTGAAATTATATGTGTATTATATTTGTGTATGTATGAATTTGTATACTATTATTATTATCTTTTTTTTTTTTTTTTTTTTTTTATGTGAAAAAAAAAAATAATAATATTATCTCTATAAACTATATAAAAATGATTCTAAAATGAATATTGTGTACGAAAAGTTAGAAAAACTGTCAAATTATAAAATGGGAATAAATGAAAAAAAATTAAAAAAATAAATTAAATTTTTAATTTATTGAAAAATGAGGATACAGTGATAAAAAAAATATAAAAATAAATTAAAAAAATATAAAAATAAAAATGGTTGTGTGTAGAATAGAGATAAATTTGGAAAATCAACAAGATGAAATAGGAAGTGTGTGTTAAATTTAATAAAGGGGGCAGTGTGACACTTACTTTTATATAATTGAAAATTTAATTAAATTACTAAAGTTGGATGTTTTTACCAGAATAAAAATTTATAAAGAAATGAACCTAACTAAATTAATTATAATAAGATTGAAAAATAATTAATATTAAATATCTATATTTGTAATATTTGTTTAATTGTGTATATATGAATTATTAAATAAATTAAATGAAATGAAACAACAAAAAACTAAAATAGAAACCTGATTTTTTTTTCTATTAAAAACTTTTTTTTTTTTTTTTTAAAATAAAAACATTTACAACAATATCACGCAATGTCATTAATTCTTTTTTAGACACGCAAACTATTTAAATATTATTATTGATTTTTTTTGGACTCTATGGTGATTTTTTTGAAATTTTATGACCTTACATTGCGTTTTTTTATCTAAAAATAAATCATGTGATAAAGGACTGGTCATATAAAAAAAACTTAAGTGATAGTGGCGCTGGTGGCGATAAGGGTGGTGATATGATGAACAGTGATTGAATAATAATTTTGAAGTATACTTTAATAGTAAAACAATAATAATGCTGTGTGTATCAAAAAATAAAAAACAATACTGTATGATACAAAATATCTTTTATGAGTTGATTATTTATGTGTATGTGTGTAATTATTTGTTAAAATGAAAAATAAAATTTTACTTTCCACCTTTTAAACTATTACAAAAAAAAATAAAAATATCACACCAAAATAAACACAAAAAAACACGTTGGTAGTGTAATGTCGTTTGTATATAACATGTTATATTAAAGGGTTCTATAAGAAAAATGTTTTTGTTGATGTGATTATATATTGAATGATTATTTTTGTTTCGATATAAATAAATATGGTTATTTGTGGAAGGTTACATGGTTTTGATTTTTTTTAATTACATTTTTAAAAATATTATTATTATTCGGATGATGAATTCAAATTTTGATATTTAATGATATATTATATTTTACAAAAATAAAAAATAAATAAATAAAATGAAAGATAGAGAAACTATTTTTATAATAATATTTAATTAAGGAAAAAAAAGAACAGAAAAGTGTAGCATAAAAATCCTTTTGCCTTTGTCTTATTATAAAAAAAAAAAAAAAGTAAAAATAAATTGGTTCTATAAATATTACTGTTTTTTTAGATATGTTGATAAAAGTTTGACTGGTTTGCTTTTAAATTAAAATTCAACTTTTTTTAATAAAAAATAAGCGATTTTATATGACACCGCAATGGCTATGTGTAAAAATAACAATAATATGGCACCAATCTTCACACTTTTTGCCCTGTGCAATATTTTATTTATTTATTTTCCAATATTATTGTGAAGTGTTTGTTGTAACCTTTATGATTTTAATGAAAATGTAGATTTGAACCAGATTTATACAATAAAAAAAAATTAAAAAAAAAACTATTGCGAGGACCGTAGATATTTATAAAAATAAAAAAAAAAAAAAAACATATTGAGTGATTATGATGGTGAATTTTGACAATTTTTGAAATCTTCCGGAATTTCTGTCTTTTCGTTCTTTTTTTAAAAATAAAAAAAAAACAGAAAATTAACTATTTTTTTTTGAAAATTTATAAATAAACCCATCAGCTATTTTTTTGCGATGGTTTGACAACATTTTTATATTGAAAATTAAAAATAAATAGTGGTGTGATGTGGTGAAATGGTGGTGCAAGAAAAGATATTTTTTACGAAATTTTAAAACTAAAATATGATTAATGGGATATATCACACATAACAATTATTTTTAATTTTAAATATTGATGTGGTGTTTGATTTGAACTTTACCTCTTTTTTTTTAATATAGATACTTTTTTATTATTTATATAAATTGTTTGAAAAAATATTTATAGTTTTATATTTTTAAATTATGGTGTGTTTTGTTTTATGGGTAAAAAGCTTTTTATTTTTATTTTTGTTATTGTAATGTTTTTTAAAAAAGAAAAGAAAAGAAATAAAATAAAATAAAAATTTAA
Organism: Dictyostelium brefeldianum; assembly: GCA_013375695.1. Taxonomy (NCBI): domain Eukaryota; phylum Evosea; class Eumycetozoa; order Dictyosteliales; family Dictyosteliaceae; genus Dictyostelium; species Dictyostelium brefeldianum. Next base: position 18,003 of record JABXES010001488.1, read on the forward strand.
TAAAGTCAATGCGTTATTATCACAATAAAACAACATATTATTGTGTGTATATTTATATTTAATAAAAATTTTAATAAAAGTTTTTTTTTTAGTTCGAACTATTGTCAATAATAAATAAACCGTAGATACGATTTTAGATTTAATTGTGTAGTTGTTGAGGGGGTGTTTCTGAGAAATATAGATAATTTTATTTAATAATAATTTTATATTATTTATATATATTATTAAATACTATAAATAACAAACAACACCATATACACATGCAAAAATATATATAACACAAAAAAGTGGAATTATTTTAAAAAGAAACCACACACACTAAAACACACAACAAATCTATAATAAATATTTATATTTCATTGTTGTGTTATTTTAAAACAAAAAAAACAAATTAAAAAATTAAATAATTAAAATTATATTAAAAAAATTAATAATTATAGCAATTATAACAATAGAATGATGATTTACTTTTTAAATTAAATTTATTTTTTAAACAATTTTTTTTTTAAAAAAACAATCTAAATGTTGTAATAATAAATAGTTTTATTTGTTGTGGTTGATATAGCGAATTAATTACCTTTACTTATATGCAATACAGAGGGAGTGTATATGTGTTTGATTTAATATTAAATATTATTAAAAATATTAATTGTTTTTTTTTAAATATTTAAATAATTTAAAAAAAGATCTAGAATGTGTAGTGTGGTAGTAATCTATTTAATAATATAAAAAAAAAAAAGAAAAAATATTTTTGTCAATTCTATTTTATAGCAAAAACTAAAATAATTTATTTATTTTTAATTTAAATTTTTTTTTTTTATTAATATTAATACCAAGGTTCTCTACCATACAAAATTCAGCCTGCTCATATTGAATTACATAATGCAAGATTAATAATCCCACAGGTATCAAATTTTAAAAATAATTTACACCAGAATCATCATTATTATCACATACAGCGCACATGTATTATTTTTAATATATGACAACCACATAAATCAACAATCATCATGTAAAAGAAAAACTAATAGGAAATTAGAAGGTTTCGCGAGTCTGGTTCAGATTAAAAATTACAAAACAGGACAAACAATTCAATTTTGAAAGTCGTTTTTTTGGTTTTATTTTTAAATTATTATTTTTAAATTATTTTTTATTTTTTTCATTTTTGTTGACATGTTATCGTTCTTTTTTTTTTAAAATGTAATAATAAATTTCCTTTTTTATATATACATATTATTTTTATTATTTATTTATAGAGTATAATTAAATCGATAAAAATGTGTTTAAAAAAAAACAAATAGTTTATTTATTTATTTATTTTAATAAAAGTACGACAATATACGTTTTTATGTGTGTATGAGTGTGCTGAGAGATTATTTTTATTTCAATTATATAATGTGTACATTAAAAATTACTGTTTCTATCATTAATATGATTCTATCATTCAACAACAACTCATATCCATAGATGTCAAGATTCTCTTTTAAAAAAAGAAATAAGAAAAAAAAAGATATCAGCTAACGTAAATTTTGCGTATAAAAAATTAAAAAAAAATAATTGCAAAATATTGAGCCACAATGACGCTTGAAACGATAATTAATAAATTATTAGTATTAAAATGACAAATGCTGCTGCCATTACTAATAATAAAAATGTCTCATTGAATCGTCATGTACATTAAATATTATTTTGGTGTATGGGTAGGAAATTTGGAATATTGTTTTTTATTTTTTTTATTTTTATATTTTTGTTTATAAAATATATCTAACAACAAATGTAATTATATATACACACAACCAGTTGTTATTTTAAATATATATTTTGATAACAACAAATATTCTAATAACCTTTTAAATTATCATTTATTAAATATTTTAAAATTTCTTAAATATAATTGAATTTAGCGAAATTGTTTTGGATATTGGGTCAAAATTATTATTATTTTTTTTTTCTATTTTTTTTACCAAGTCATTTTTGTCAAAATTAAAATAAATGTTATTAAATAAACATTAAATGAAATGAATGAAGATGTTGATGGTTGATCATCACTATCATCACTTGATGTAGTGGTTGTTGGTGATGTAGTGGTTGTTGGTGATGTAGTGGTTGTTGGTGATGTAGTGGTTGGAGAAGGTGTATTTGCTTCAGCATAGCTCAAATTGAAATTATAGGTATTTGGACCAAATGTAATAGAAGATTCATATGTACCAACAACTTTTGAAGGGTAATTAAATTTCAATTCATTTGAATTTACAGATACAATTTCACAATCGTTACCGTCAATTACAAGATTGAGTAAAGCAATTGTTGATGTTGTAAAATTACCATTTAACGTACCAACACCACCTTGTAATTGTAATTTATTTGTTGGTTCTTTAATTTGAATATCAGTATAAAGAATGAATGATGCAGTTGTAATTTGGCCACCAACATTTAAATTTACTTCAAATGTTGATCCTAAAACATTTGATTGACCAGTTAATTCTAATGATACATCCATTTGATTATATGTATCATCATATTTAATTGCAGATTCAACCAATGTTAAACTAACACCACCATCAATTTTTAAAATATTACTATTTTCCAAAAATGAAAAACCACTACCATAAAATGATAATAGTCCAGTTTCACCATTGTATTTGAATGAGTTGATTACAGGTGCTTCATATGAAAAATTTAAATTGTAATTATCATTACCAGCATGAAGATAATAACCTCTCGAAATATCTTTACCAACACCAATTGGAATTGGAATTGAATATTTGAAATTTGGTATGATTACATATGCTGGTGGCGAATCTGGACCTGCAATCTCGAAAGCCCATCCTAAATCATTTCCAGTAACAATAATTACACTTGTTCCATCTAATATAATAATAGGAATTGTATTAATATTATATATGGTTATTATTAACATTTAGTAAAGTACAAAACTACATACCTGTTTTTACAATTGATTTATCAAGAGTTGCTTTAAAGTTTGCTAATTGGTATTATAAAGTATTAATATACATAAAAATACAACATTTAATAGTCATAAAAAGGGTTTAACATACGACAAAATGGTGGAGCTTGATCAGGGAAATTTGGATAAGTACTACCTGTTGTAATAAATCCAGCCCTTGAATATCCTAAACAGACATAACAAGAAGGCGCTGCATCATCACCATCAAAATGAGTAGTTGTTATTAAAAATTTACCCAACTCTAATGAACAATATGCAGTTGGTATATCACCCCTAAACTAAAAATAAAGGAATACATACATTGTATTAATAATTAATATAAGGTAGTTTTATAGATAGTAATAGTATTAGTAATAATACATACACTTGAATCTCTAATTGAGAAACTAACTGATGAATTTAATTGTAATGTTGGATATACAGATAATTCTTGTGTATATTGATTATTCAAAGTTTGAAATTGAACAACATTTGTGTAATCTAGAACACTTAAATCATATGATGTAGCTCTGGTAATTAAAATTGTTAATGGAGGTAATTTAATACAAGGTGTTGTAGTACATTCTTCAATGAATTGTCCATTGGTAACATCTAATATAAGATTTTGATTTAAACTTGTTAAATCAGTATACCCAGTTGTACTATTTAGTTTTAAACCATATCCAGTAATTGTCAATGTTGATACAACACCACCAGCTTTAGATAAAGTGTCGGGGAATTCCCATGCTTTGTATGTTGTTCCATCATTTAATAAATTGATTGTCAATGTAGTCAATTTGGAAAATGGACCAACTGAAGGGAATTCATAACCAAGTGAATTAACAGTACTAGCACCATTTGATATTTTTAATGTCAATCTTAACAAACCAGTTAATAAATTACTATTACTTGGGAATTGACCAGCCGGTGTAATTGGTAATACTAGTAAATTTAATTTTGTTGTTTCAATAAATGAAGTTGCAGAAATTGAATAGTTTGGACCAGCATTATCAATTTTCAATGATGCTATACCTTTTGAAAAGAATGCATTTACAACATTGCTAGAGAAATATTTAATTTCAATTTGTGATAAATATGGTGGAAATTCAGCATTTTCTGAAATTGGTAATTCATGTGTATGAATTGTACTGTATATTTATTATTAGTTAGTAAAACTACTACTTTTATTTTGTAGGGTTATTAATATATCGTATGATTGACTACTTACATTACAAATAGTTTTGGTAAGTTTTTCATATTGTTAAAGAAATCTGAGGTGATTGTAATATTTTCAGCCAATGCAAGTACATTTAAACCTGTGAGTGCATTCAAATCGTTTGGAATAAATACTTTTGATTTAGGTGCTTCGTCAAAATTAATTGTTTGAACATAGTGATAACTATTTGGATCTGCTTCATTAATTGGATAACACATAATTTTAGAAAGATCCCATGTACATGGATCACCAATATATATAACACTTAATAATTTTGAAAGTATATCTTGCATTACTAGATTTTGACTTGGTTCTAATGTTTGACCATAACAATTATTTATTATAAAAATAATTAAACTGGTTATTATTATTTGTTTCATTTTGTTTATTTTTTTATTTATAACACATTAATATTAATATTTATAAAAATAAAAATAAAAAAAAGAAATCATTAATCTTAAGGCTATCAAAATACTTTTTTTAAACTGGTGCACACAAAATCATAGAAAAACTGTAGATATTTTTTGATATCGACAATATTAAAATATCACACAAAGGAATTTCTAGCCTTATACAATAAACAGTTGGGTTAAAATGATTTATTTGAAAAGTTATTTTTATTTTTTCAAATTAATAATTATATATTTAAATATCAACTACACACCACAATTCAGATCTCAAGAGTGATCGTGTAAATTAATTTTCTTATTGGGTTCATGTTTTTTATTTTTTTTCTATTTTTTCATTTTTTTGAATTTTTTTTTACAATTTTTCATTTTCTTAACTTTTTATAACTTGTAAAATATCATATAATAAATATAAAAGAATGAGAGGAAAAAGAGATAATAATAATAATGGTAATAGTAAAAGAGATAATGGTAGTAGTGGTAGTAGCAACAATGGAGGAAGTACACATAGTCAAATTGAATATGAAACACAACAAGAATTAAAGAGTATTATAGATCAAGCAAATAAAGATGTTGCAAAAGATTGGGAGAGAATATCGGGTCATGCTAAATTAAAGAAAAAGTATGAAACAATGATGGAAACATTACCAAATTTAATAAATACATTTACACAATTGGAAGAGAAATGGAATGTAACTTGTTTTTTAGAAGATCCTCAAAAATTTATAGACCTTTTCAATGTTATGACCTATAGAGTAGATTCAAATATATGTTTAACTTATAAAGTTGAAGATTTAAAAACAATTGTAATTATTATTTTTATGTATTAGTAGTAATAGTAAATATATTGACACAAATAACTAATACAAGTACAATTAATAAATCACAGCATCATTTAAATATGTATATGATGGGTCATATAATTCATATTACACCATCAATTGCAACAACTATAGCATATTTAGAAATTATACAACCAAATTATGATGAAAACAATCATTTAAAACATTTAATTAGAGTTTTAATGCAATCACTTACAAGATTCTTATCAAGACTTACTTATTTTTATAAATCAATTTCACATCATGACATTAGAGTAGTTGCACCTCATAAATTAAAAAAATATCCATTATTAGATGATTTAAAAGCATTGTCAGATACTTATATATATGGTAATTGTTATACTTCAATTGTATCTGTTAGAAATATTAAACATAGTTTACATGGTTTATATAATTTTTTAATTTTAAATAAAGATAATTGGAAAGAAGTTCATGATTCTTTATAAAATCAAAATATTACTAGAAAAAATAATAAATAATACCGATAACCAATAAATAAAATCTATATACAGCAACATAAACATCATCACCATCATTGTCTATTATTATTTTTTTATTCACCATTGTATTTTAGAATGATTATTTTTTAAAAATATTTATAACCTTACAAATTCCTTTCCAGTATTAATAAATTCGAAATGGTGATATTTCTTTGTAAAATATTACTATGTTGAAAATAACAATAACCCCACTATAAATTATTTTTATTTGTTTTTTTTATTTGTTTTATTTTTATTTGTTTTCGTGTGTATGTATGTGCGTGTATGATAAATGTCATATTTTTTATATTTTTTATTATTTTAATGATTCATAATACATTTGTATATGTAACAGATTTCTTCACTAATATTATTATATATAAAATTATAATATTTGAAACAACACAACCAAAAACAACATAACAGGGTCATTTTATCCAACAATTAGCAGAAAATGAATTAGTAGAAAATAGATTAATCTAAAAAGGATTTAATACCAATAAATATTATTATTTTTTTATATAACGAAAAAAGGGATATAAATAATTAATAATTTTCAATCCAATTATAATATTATTTATTTTAAAAAACAATAACAATAACCAAAAATGATACAGATTAAAAGTTCATTAATTTCAATAATAACTATATCATTTTTATTATTAATATCACCTGTAATATCATATGGTAAGAATAGATAATCTGTATATAGTTAATTTCAAATTATTGTATCTACTAATTATCATTTTTATTTAAAAAGATGTATGTGAAACATTAGATGAAAATTCATGTAAAAGTAATGGCGGATGTCATTATTTTCCATTTGTAGGATGTTGTGGTCAACAAAAATTCTTTTGTGTAAAGAATGAAGGAAATTGTTATAATTCCCAAATATCATGTGGTATAAATAGAAATACTGGAAAAATATTTGAATTTTGGTCACCTTGTAAACCTAAATTGGATTTTGATGAATACCTACCAAATAATGATACTTGTAGTTCTTTAGGTTGTACTTCAAAAGGTTTATCTTGTCAATACATTGAACCACACTGTTTTGGTACTTCTTGTTGTCCAAGAGAACCACGTTGTTTTGATAAATTTGACAATGAAGTTGATGTAAATACATATATACATCAAACAAAACCACAGGTAACTGTACAACCAACTATGCAATCTAATCAATCACCTGCGATTGATGAATATGATTATGATGAGGATGATTTAGAAGGAATTTGTACTCTACCACCAACTCCTCAACCACAAAATCCTCAAACAAAAGCACCACAAGTTCAATTATTTCAAACACAACCACCACCAACACCACAAACACAATCTCAATCACCTGCAATAAATAATAATGATAATGAAAATCATAAACATGATCATGATGATATAGAGGAAATTTGTACCCTACCACCAACTCAACCACCACAAACGCAGCCACCTCACACACAACAAACACAACCACTCCATACAAATCCTCCACAAACCAACCCACCACAAACTAATCCTCCACAAACCAATCCACCAAATACACAGCCATCAAACAATGAAGATGATGGAATGTGTATGTTGCCTCCAGTTCAACAAACACCACATACAAATCCACCACAAACTAATCCTCCTCAAACTAATCCACCACTTACAAATCCTCCGCAAACTAATCCACCTCAAACAAAACCATCAACCAATGTAAATGATGGAATGTGTATGTTGCCTCCAACTCAACAACCACCTCACACAAATCCACCACAAACTAATCTTCCTCAAACACAACTACCCCATACAAATCCTCCACAAACTAATCCATCACAAACTAATTCACCTGAAACAAAACCTCAAGTTATCGCAGGAGATGGGCAAAGTATGTTAATTCTTTTATTTAATTATTATCTTTTTAAATAAATGCATTTACTAATAATAAATAATATATTACAAATATAGTTGATTGTGAAACATTAAATAATCAAGGTCAATGCCAATTCCTTTATCCAAATTGTAAATGGTTAACATTTGTTGGATGTTGTGGTAAATCAATTTCAAGATGTGTAAATGATCCACTTAATCAATGTTATAATAGTGATTTATCATGTGTTTCTCATGAAGCTACAAATGAAATATATGAAATTTGGAGTGTTTGTAAACCTGAAAATGGTTTTAAAGAATATAGACCTTCAAATGGTATTTATTTCATTCTTTTAAAATATGAAAAAAATATTTAGATTACTAATTATACTATTTTAAAAATATAGTTACTTCATGTTCTCAATTAAATTGTGAAAGTAAAGGGATGGAATGTGATTGGGTTCAGAGTACACTTTGTATTGGTACTCATTGTTGCCAAAAATCACCACAATGTATTCATCGTAATAACAATAACAACAATAACAATCAAAATAACAACAACAACAACAACAACAACAACAACAATAATCAAAACAATCAGTGCAATAACAATAATAACATTAACAACAATAATCAAAATAATAATAACAATTTAAACACACCAAAACCAACTACCACTCAAACTAATACACCAACTCCAACCCAAACAAATAACCAAAATAATAAAAATGGTAATAATGGTAATAATGGAAATAATGGTAATAATAATAACAATTCAAACACTCCAAAACCAACTACCACTCAAACTCGAACACCACCTACACCAACTCAAACAACCAACCAAAATAATAATAATGGAAATAACCCAAATACTCCAAAACCAAATACTCAAACTAATACACCTACACCAACAATTGTACCAAGTGAAACACCAATTTCAACCAGTACTCCTTCAACTCCAGTATTAACACCAATGTTTATGGAAACCCCAATTCCACAAGTAACTGAAATACCATATGATTCATCAAATGTACCAACAATAGTTGAAATTCCTATTGAAACAAATCCACCATTTGTAATAATTGTTGATACACCTTCACCGGTAATTACAGAGGCTCCTTGTGATTCTCAAGATCAATCCGAAATAGAAATTGATACACCATTGGTAATAATGGTTGATACACTTCCGCCAATAATCACTGAAGAATCTTGTGATCCAAATGGTCAAACTCCTACTGAAACAAATCCACCATTTGTAATAATTGTTGATACTCTTCCGCCAACAATTACCAAAGAACCTTGTGAATCTCAAGATCAATCCGAAATAAATACACCAGTGATAATAGTAGTTGATAGACCTTCACCAATAATTACAGAAGAACCTTGTGATTCATCACATCAATCACCAACTGAAATAAACACACCTTCAGTAACAGTGACCAATACACCTTCACCAACAATTACAGTTACAGAAAAACCAATTATTATTGAAACACCAACTCCACAAGCAGAAACAGAAGTGCATCATGATTCATCAAGTCAACATCATACCGAAACAAATACACCTTCACTAGCAGTTACTGTTACAGATATACCAATAATCATTAATCATTCACCAACTCCACATTACGAAACTGAAAAACCAAGTGGTTCATCAAATCAACCAGTAATAGAAATCCGAAATGAACCACCAACTAATTTACCACCAACACAAGTACCAACAGTAGATCCCTTTGAAAATTTCATTACCCATATGCCACATCATTCAAGAGGTGTAAGACCCACTCGTACTCCAACTCTTACACCAACAATTGATCCATCTTTAACACAAGAACCAATATCTGAAGCTCAAACTACACAACTATCCACTTCTAATATTGAATCATCAATAACTGATATATCTACTACAACCACAATGAATAGTTTAAATCATTTGTCTAGTGGAATAGGTTATGGATATGTTGATGCAACTTTATCTTCAAAAAGTACTTCAAGTTATGGAACTTCAGGATCATACAGTTCATCATTTTTATCAGAATTATCATCTCTAAAACATAAAAATGCAAATGAAGCAGGATGGGCATCAGCTCCAAGAGTAATTGAACGTCATGTTTTGAATAACAATGAAGCAAACATAGAATAATTAAAACCAATAGTATCACAATAAAATCAAGCCGTATCTCTTAATCATTATTTATTTTATATTTAAAAAAAACAATATTGTAATTTAATCCACTTTTTCCATAAATTACAAGCAGCAACGTGTTGAAAGTTCAATGATCTCTTTTAAATTTGTGAATTAACACATTCTATTGTGATATCTTTTACCATTCTGAATGGTTAATTGACCATTTGAATTACAAAAAATGGACCATGTATTTTGTCTTGTTTTGCATTTGATTCCCAAATTTGTGTATTTTTGTTGATATCCATTAAAAATAAATTACCATATTCATTAAATTTTAATTCATATGTTGATTTAAATGGGAATTATTTAACTTTTATCTCTAAATAATGTTTTTTGGTTTGATCCAATTTGTTGACCTTGTGCAAAAAAATAAGATGATGTTTTTGACTAAGAATATGGTGGTAATATTGTCATTGTTTGTATGGTGAATAAAACAAAATTATTTTAAAATTATTTAAAATAACAGTAAAAAAACATAACCATTATTATTGGATAAATTTTCGTAAGATAAAAAAATGGGATATATTTTATTAACTTAATATAATGTGCAAAATATCGATATCTAATAAGAGATTACGAAAAAGTTTAAAAAAAAATATTATCAATTGTTTAAACACTTTTGTTTTAAAGAAAAAAAAAAATTATTTTAATTTTATTTTTTAATTTATATAACACAAATGAGTAGGTGGTTCATTAGGAGAATATAATCCACATTCAACGTTTTCATATTTTTTAAAGAAGGTGAATTAAATTCTGCATTTTCATCAACATTAAAAGATAAAACAAAAACATTTAATTTAGTGGTTACATTTGAAGGAGATGTAAGAAATTCATAAATTTCCACATTTTGTTGATTTTAAATTTTATATGTATTAATAATTTTTTAAACTACTAGGTTATAATTCATATTAATGGATACCCAAATGTTGTATTATGGAGTTCAAAATCAGCAGGAAGATTTGAAAATGCACCATATACATTAATAATGGGATATCAGGGTAGATTAATTTTACAAAATAAAGATGGATTAGAAATATGGTGTTCTAATAGTCCATTAGGTGGTGTTGGACCTTATTTTGCAATTAAGTGCCAATTAGTTATTCGAGGTACAAAAAGACATGTAATATGGATGAGTACAACTGATAAAGAAGCAAGAGGTGCTCTAAATTATCATTGGTATTATTAAATCAAGGTCAAATAATGATGATTATAATGATATTAATACAATTATGGTATTGATGTTTTAGCTTTAATGTCTGGTCCAATTCAAACAAACTTTTATGATAATCAACCAAAACTTTCATTCTTGGTAACATTTCATTAGTAATGCAAGATAACAACATAATTATTAGTAATATTAAATATTTATATGTGTATATACATGCTAACAATAACCATAAAAAGTTAGACTGGTTTGTTTTTAAATTAAAATTCAACTTTTTTAATAAAAAATAAACGATTTATATGGCACCGTAATGGCTATGTGTAAAAATATAACAATAATATGACACCAATCTTCACAATTTTTGCCATGTGCAATATTTTCCAATATTATTGTGAAGTGTTGTAACCTTTATGATTTTAATGGAAATGTAGATTTGAACCAGATACAATAAAAAAAAATTATAAAAACTCCAAGTTCACTAATTAGTAATTAATTAAACGGTGATGAATATTCATTGTAAAGTACATTATATAGTATGTTGGTGGTGTGATAATGATAGTGTGAATGTGTGAATTTGATCAGATTATTTTTTAAAATCAACTTTAAGAATTGATTATGTTTAGATCAATTGAAAAAACAAAAGTAAAAATTAGATGAAAAGTACTATTATCTAATAAAACCCATCATGAGAATTACATCTCCACTATATTCACTGCATGCAACAAATATAGTTCCGATGACATGATAATTTTCTTTTTTTTCCTTTTCTTTTTTTTTGTTTTTCTCTTTTTCTATCTAATCCCCTCTACAGTTTCATAAGTATCTGTATTTTTTAATCATCATTTCAAATTTCACACATCACCCAAACCACCTATATAAATAACATACACATTATACACATTATACACATTAACAAACAAACACCCTTTATAAATAACTGTATATAATAATATCTATGTTTGTATTTATATATATAATTATTTAAATAAATGAATGCGAATAGTCACCAACTTGAAAATTTTAAAATAAAAAAAAATTACAAAAAAAAAAATAAAAAAAAAAAATTTTCAAAAAACACTTTAAAAGCACACTTCAAATAACAATATAACTATAAAAACGAATATATAATATATATACATATATAATAAATACACATAAATACACATATAACACATGTACAATAATAATATGAATAATAATAATAATTTTCAATTTATAGATTCACAATTTTCAACACCACAAGGTCAATACTATGATAATACAGGAAGAATGGGTGGTGGTGGATCAGGTGGACAAGGTCAAGATTCATTTGATGGCGAATTACCATTATTAGAAGAATTGGGTATTAATTTCGATCATATTAGAGCAAAAACATTATCTGTATTAAATCCGTTAAAAAAGATAGATTCGCATATTATGGATGACACTGATCTAGGTGGTCCAATATTTTTTGGTTTATTATTAGGTTTCTCATTATTAATGGTATGGATATTTATTAATAAGCTATTATATCACACGATCATAATATACTAATTCGTTGTTGATATAAAATTCTATACAGAGTGGTAAAGTTCAATTTGGTTATATTTATGGTTTAGGTTTAATTGGATGTGTATCAATGTACTTTGTTTTAAATTTAATGAGCGAAAAAGGAATAGATATTTATAGAGTTATCAGTGTTTTAGGTTATTGTTTATTACCAATGATTTTCCTTTCATTCACTTCATTAATTGTCACTATAAAGTAAGTATTGAAGATGATTATTAGTAATATTATTAGTAATAGTAATAACATGTTTCTAATATCATTCTGCACAACCTTACAGCGGAATGGTTGGATATTTTTTAATTGCTACAGCAATTGTTTGGAGTACATATTCAGCATCAAAAATGTTTGTAAAAACTTTAACAATGGTTGATCAAAGAATATTAGTTGCATATCCAGTTGGATTATTATATACAGGTTTTGCATTAATTACAGCATTTTAAAAAAAAAAGAAATAATAATAAAAGAAATATATGTTATAATAGTAGTTTTACAGTATAAAACAAAAAACAAACAAACAATATTTTATTAAATTATTATTATTATTACTATTATGTTATTGGTTATTGATATGGCTGATGATTATCTTTTTTCTTTTTTATATGAAGATGATCTTCTATCTCTATCTCTATCTCTATCACTACCACGATCTCTATCACCTCTACCATTATATCCACCATCATTATAATAACGATCATCATCATCACCATATGATCTTCGTTTTTTAGAATCACTACCACTATTACCACCACTACCACTTGAACCACTACCACTTGAACTAGTTGAATGTTGTTGTTGTAATGGTTTCTTTGGTGATAAAATTAATTCTCCTTCTTCATCTTCATCATCATCAACATTTGAATTTGCAATTAAATAATCGATATACTCTTTAAATATTTTCATTGGTGTTTCAGGATCATCTGCAAGTAAATTGATATATTCTTTTTTAGATTCAATTGTTGGTAATACATCTTGCCAAGTTGACGATTTGTTAATTGATTTTGTATCATTTAAAAATGATTTAAATTGTGATATTCTTTTCTTTTTCTTTTTTGCTAAATTCTTTTCTCTACTTTCTTCTTTATATTTTAACTGTACGAAACAATAAAAGGAACATTAGTAATCGCGTCTCTCATTACTATTGTATATTTTTATTATTACTTACATAATCTAAATATGGTAAGAAATTAAATTCCGATATTAATTTATAATTTTGATGTTTTGAAAATTCTTCTTTCAATGATTCCAATGTAGTTGTATCTGGTGAATATTTGAAATTTATTGCTTTTAATATCTCTTTTAATTTCTTGTAATCATTTTCATATTTAATTTCTAAATCTTCTTTAAAATCTGAAAATAATTCCAATGGTGTTGATCCAATTGATTTCATTGATAAATTAATAAATGCATCTTCACCTTCAACCTCTTGTTTAAATGATTTCCATTTAGTTAATGCATGTAAATCACCTGATAAATATTTTTGATTTAATAATTCCTATAAATATAAAGAGGTAGTGTTAGTATAAATGAATGTATATGATGGTGTATGGGTGGATATGTATATGATAGTTACTCTAAAATTATCTCTATCTTTTCTTGAATCTTTTTTTAATTTTTCTTTTTCTAATCGTTTTTGATCATCTAAACGTTTTTCAAGGTCACGAATGTAATTTTCAAATACGGTGAGGAAATCAAATTTATCGAGTATTTGAAATATTTCATCTGATTCAAATTGATCACGTACTTTACGCCATTGAGTATAAACAGTGATTGAAGGGTCAGATTCTAGTTTTGAAAGGAGTATTTTCATTTGTTCTTTTTTAGTTGTAATTAATTGATTCTTTTCTTGTTGTTCCAATTCTTGAATGTATTCATGTAATAATGATTCACGTTCTCTTTCACTTTCGATTGCTTCCCAACGTGGTTCAGATTCGAAATACAATGATGCTCTTCTCCATGATATTAATGTTGTAACTTCTTTACTATCACGTAATAATTGAATGAAATCTTCTTGATTCTTTTTCTCTTTTTTTCTTTTTTCTTCTTGTTCTACTTTTTTTCTATCCACTTGGTAATCTGTGTACACTTGTTTTCTCTCACTCATTGTTTTTAAAATTTGATATCTTTCATCGTTTTGAATTGATTTTAATGCTTTTTCAAATGTACATATTGAACTAATTGAATTATCCGTTAAAAGTTGTTTAAATATTAAAATTGGATTTTCTTCTTTAATTTCAATTGATTGTTGTGGTAATTGTTGTTGTTGTTGTTGTTGTTGTGTATTATTACCATTATTAGTTGATGGTGATGAAGAGGATGAAGATATTGTAGTTGATGAAGAGGATGAAGATAATCTTTGAAATTCAATTGGAGCATCCCATTGTCTAACACCTGTTACTGCATTATGATAATATTTTTGACCTTTATCAGTTTTATATTCTTTCCAGTCGTTTATACCTATTGGTTGTTGATCATGATGACCATTGTTGTTACTATTATTACTATTTTGGTTATTATTATTATGATTTTTTACAGTATCATCAGGTAACTCCCATACACTAACTCTTGTTACTTTATGATAGAAAAACTTCTTTCCATCTGCTGCTATTGCTTCTATCCAATCACTAGCGCTTGACATTTCTTTGAAAATTTAGTTTTAAATTGTTTGTTTTGTGTTGTTGTTGAAAAAGTAACAAAATGAAAATTTTTAAAAAAAAAAAAAAGTTGAAATTTTTTTTTTTTTTTCATAGTGTTAAGTAAATATCTTATATACATTATTTTTTTTATTTGTTATATTATATACTATATAAATTCAACAACATGTCAAGACCACCAACTAGATCTTCAACAAGACCACCACCACCTCCTCCACCAAAATTAGAAATAGAAACTCCACCAAAAGAAGAAAAGAAAGAAAAAAAAGAAAAACGAGATAAACCAAAAGATAAAGATAAAGAAAGAGAAAAAGAAAAAGAAAAATCAAAATCATCCAGTAGCAGTACTACTAGTAGTAAAATTTCATCAAGTACTAAGAGTAAAGATAAAGATAAAGATGTAGATACAGAAAAAGAAAAATCTTCTAGTAACAACAATAATAGCAGTAGCAAAAGTTTAACACCAACATCACCTTTATTAAGACCTGCTAGTAGTAGTAGACCTCTATCCTCTTTATCATCTTCTTCCTCTTCTTCTTCAAATTCACCAATAATTTCATCACCAAATAATAATAATAATAATAATAAAAACACATCTTCAAATTCACCAATATCTTCATCAACATCTTCCTCTTCATCAACATATTATTCTGCAACTTCAACAGCATATCAACCAACAATACCAACTCCTTCACCTTATACAAATAGTGGTTATAATAGTAATAACAATAATAATAACAACGCCAATAACAGCAATAATAATAATAATAATAACAATGTAAATAGTAATAATAAAAGACCATTAGAAGAATCAACAACATCACCATTATCACCAATTGATCAAGCAAAAAAGAAAATTAAAAAGTTGAAAGCAGGACCATTATTGATTGCAGAAGAAGATTTCATTGCAAATGCATTTAGAAATGTACCAGACGCTCAATTAACACCTGAATTAAGAAGAATGAAAAGAAAATTTATAGTTAGAAGACAACAAAGATACTTTGCAATTGATAATTTTAATATTGATGAAAGAGTTTATCAATCATTTATAAAGATAAAAAAGAAAGAACAAAAATTAAATTTATATTATGAAAGAGAAGAAATTCCAAGTTTCATTCCAAAAAGTTTAAGTAAATCATATGAACAACAACAACAACAGCAACAACAACAATTACAATTACAATTACAACATCAACAACAACAACCATTACATTATTCATTACCTGGTTTATTACCACACAACATTAATAATAATAACAATCACATTAACAACTTAACAAACCCCTATGTAAATAATAGCAATAATACCAACCATCACCATAGTAATACAAGAACAATAGATCCACCAAATTTAATGTCACCATTAATATTCGCAACATTGGAACAAGAAAGAATCGAAAAAGAGAAATCTGAACAAGAAGAAAGAGAACGTGTAGAAAAAGAAAGATTAGAAAGAATTAGAATGGAAAATGAACGTATTGAAAAGGAATTACTTGAAAAAGAAAGAATTAAAAATGAATTAAAGATTAAAAAAGAACATGAACGTTTAGAGAGGGAGCGTATTGAAAAAGAACGTATAGAGAAAGAACGTCAGGAAAAAGAGAGAAAGAGACAAGAGAGAAAAGAAAACGAGCGTTTGGAAAGGCAAAAGTTAGAAAATGATAAATTAGAACGTGAACGTCTAGAATTGGAGGCAAAACAAGCAGAGAAAGAACGAATTGAAATTGAACGTGTGGCAAAAGAACAACAAGATAAATTTGAAAAGGAAAGATTTGAAAGGGAAATCAATGAAAGAATTGAACGTGATAAACAAGAACGTGAAAGAAAAGAACGTGAAAGAAGAGAACGTGTCAAATCAGAGAAAATCAGATCAGAGAAATTAAAGGCTGAAAAGCTAAAACAAGAACAAGAAATTCTAGAGAAATTAAAGAATGAACCAAATGCACAATCTGCACTATACAAATATTATCATTGGGCAAAACAATCAACCAAACAACAACAACAAAAAGGTGATCAATTTATTAGAAAACCATTTCAACCATTACAAGAATTGTTATTTGGTAAAAGACAAATTGAAGATCCATACGTTAGTCCTCACACATCAAGAGAGTTGAAACCATTTATTAGAAGAGATTTTGAAACTTGTCCACCAAAATTACAAGTGTTACGTGAATTGAATCAATTTTTTAAATTGAATGGTTTAAATTACACTCCATCAAATCAAATTTCACCAAATATACCATTGTTAAATCATCGTCATCATCAAGTTGAAAAAGATGAAATTTATTCAATTGACTATAAATATTTAACACCTGAATTTGCAAATAGAACAAATCAATTTTTAAGTGATAATTTTTGGCCTGGTGTAAATGGTAAGATACAAAGAATTTTATTAATTTATATATATTTCTGTATATCAATTATTAATAGTTATTCTCTGTGCTTGTAGTTGATGATATTTTAGAGTATCCAGATTTTACAGTACTTGCATTATATAGATCGATGATTATTGGATGTGGATTAATGAATCCTGATGGTTATATAATGTTTATATCAGTTCATCCAGAATGGCAAGGAAGTGGTATTGCATCATTTATGTTGTATCATTTAACTCAAACAATGGTTGGTAAAGATATTACATTACATGCATCTGCAAATAATAATGCACTCACTTTATATCAAAAGTTTGGTTTTAAACCAGAAGAATTTATCAATAATTTCTATGATAAATATTATACTGATGAAAGTGGTAGATCAAAAAATGCATATCTATTACGTTTAAGAAGATAAATAATCATAATAATAAAATAAATACATTAGTTTTTGTTTTTTTTTAGTGAAAAACAAATTACACTCACAAAAAGTAGTAGTTAATTTGTAATTATATATTAATATCTTAGTTGTTGTTTACATTTTAGGAAGAAGATAATAATAGCGACAACACAAAAAAACAATAGATACTATTTTTGTGTGGTATGTACACGTGCATATATATATTGTTTTAATCTTGTTTCGTAAAAAGTAGAAATTCTCTACTTAATAATTGATTGCTTGTTTTTTAATTGGTTAAAATTACCAACATAATCCATAACTATCTTTATAGGAGATAAACTTGAGAAATTATATGTATACAACACTTTTTGTGTGAAATACCATTATTAATGTGGTAATAGTAAATTTAATTACCATTATTGAACAATTAAAAAATAGTAATCAATCACACCCAAATTATATATTAATACATAATCTCAATTGATCTCTATTCTTTAAAACCAAAGCGATTTAATAAAAAAAAAAATACATAGTAAAAATTAAGACACACGATACTATTTGAAAGTACATTATTATTATTATGAAATAAATTATTATTATGAATAATAATATCTCTCAATATTAATAAACAAAAAAACAATAATCTTGAATTAAGCTCGGTAGTTTTTTTAAATTAATTATTGCAATCTCTTTTTTATTTAAATAAATACAATTGTGTAAATTAATATTACTTTTTACATTTTGTGTGTTGATATCATAACATTGAAAATTAATATCATTTAAAATACGACACGATTTTTCAAGTTTTGAAAGGTTTATTGATTTTTTTAAATTCAATCGATTGTAGTACAATTGGTATTAATGTATATGTGTGTGGGTTTTTAAAATAAATACAATAACAAATTGGGAGATTATTTTTGAAAAGAAAAAAAAGTATAAAAAAGTAACATAATCTCTTAATCAATGGATTATCATTGCTTTTTTTGTATACAAACTCACTTGAAAAGAAAAAAGAACACAAACAGTTTGAGAATATTACATTTTCGCACTAAAACACAAACACATATACCCCCAAAATCATTATAAAATAAAAAATAAAACCAAATAATCCAATAAAAGAGATATCTTTGTACCCTTTGTTTTTTGTATATTTCTATTTGGTTTTTTAAAACAAAATCTATGATACACAAATTGGTGGTATTTTATTGCTACTGTGTGTAATTATTATAATGACAAAAAAAATTATTGATTTTAAAATAAGGTGTCCAATTATATGATTTTAGTAGTGGTTATATTCCAAATTTTTATGGTAAAAATAAAAAAAGATCAAAAAATTTTTTCACTAACACACACATAACCACAGACACTAACACTCAAAATCAAAAAAATCTGTGATCAAATTTACAAACTCACACACAAACACACATCAAATATTCTTTCTTTTTTAATTTTCTTTTTTTTTTTAGTAAAATATAAATAATTTTATTTTATTTTAAAATCAATCAAATCAAAAAAAAAAAACAATAACATCAACCATTAATTTAATAAAGCAATTAAATTAAAATAAAATATACTTTTTTATTAAACAACACACACACTTACACAAACATTAAATCAAACACAATCATTGAATCCAATAATAAAAAAAATTAATTACACTTAGTTCGCTATTTTTCAAAACCAATAAATAAATAAAATTTTAAAATCACCCACCCATCAGCCAATAATACCAGTCAAAAGTGATTTTTTTCAATAAATTTATTACCATTTATCAATAAAATTTCACACTACTTTATATTAATACCAAATTTGATCAAATAATACAAATCTATTGAATTTGTGATTGATAATAAATTTATTTTATCAGTTATATTTTACTATAATTCACTCAGTCTATAATTTTCTACAAAAAACATCATCAGTAACCTCCTCAACATATCTCTCACATTGTTTCTAAAAATAAATCTACAAAATTTAATAAATCCAAATTTATTGATTTATTAAAAATTTATACCTAAATTAAAAAAAATATAAATAGCAACCATTTAGTAAACAACAATTTAAAAATAATATTAATTCAAATCAATTTAATAAATATATTAAATAAATAATATAAATATAAACAAATAAAATGGGTGCATCATCATCATCTTTAAATAATACAATTTCATGCGACAATTGTTGTTCAAGTCAAATTAGAAGAAAAAATAGTAAACTATCATCAAAATTTAAAACAAGTAAAGATATTTGTTGTAATCAATGTGGTCATCATCAAATTAGTCAAAATAAAAAACAACAAGAAGATAATTCACCAAAATCATATAAATTAGTTACATTAGGATCAAGCGGCGTTGGTAAAACGTCAATTTCATTTCGTTTCGTTTCAAATATATTTATCACTGAATATGATCCAACTGTTGAAGACGCATATAAAAAAGATTATTTTTTCGATGGTAAAGAAACAAAATTAGAATTAATAGATACAGCAGGTCAAGAAGAATACTCATCTGGTGTACACGATAAATCAATTAGATGTGGTGATGGATTCATATTGGTATTCTCTATAACATCACGCGAAAGTTTTCTCAAAATAAAAGAATTAAAAAAGAAAATTCAATGGGTCAAAGATAACGAAAGAAAAATACCAATGATAATGGTTGGTAATAAATCTGACATTGAAAAAGATCGTAAAGTTACAAAAAATGAAGCACGTACTCTTGCTGATGAACTTGGTTGTCGTTACATTGAAACTTCCGCTAAAACAAATGAAAACATTGAACTTGTATTTAATTCATTACTTGCACTTATAGTTGAAAAAAAGAATGATAATATAAATAATAATAATAATAATAATAATACTACTATTAAAAAATAACACAATATATAAATATATAAATATACAAATCCGAATATAAATAAAAACTAAAAATATCTGTAAATAACACAAGACCAATTTTTGATTTTCACTAATTTTTTCGCAATTTATTTTTTTTTTTTTTTGATTTTTTTTTTAATTTTATTCTTTTTTTTTTCTTTATTAATTTTTTTCAGTGTGTATAATATAGTTTTAATAACTTTTTTTTTATTTATATATATTATACAAGAATGGAAGATAATATGGAAGTTTCACCAGCAGTAGCATCAACTTCAAAAGCTAGCAGTACATCAATTTCAAATGAGTTTGATTTAGAAGCATATATTAATAATTATAGTGGATTTACAAAGATTTACAGACTCATTTTTATTGCAGAAAATTGTAAACCATTAGAAGTTGAAGCATACAGTATGGCATTAAAAGAAGTTCAGAAAACACCAAATCTTGAACTTTACAATAACATCATTAATAAATCTCATGGTCTTCTCGAATTGGATGCTTCATACATTGAAAACCTTGGTAAAAAGAATTCAACTCAATTAGAGAAATTAGAACAAGATTTAAATACTGCTAAATCAAATATGGTTAAAGATAGTATTCGTGTATGTATTTCATTATCGATTAGTTATCGCTCATCATTATCATGTTGTATACTAATAGTTAAAAAATGGACCACTCAGTTTGCTCAAAATGATTTGGGTGAATTTTATTATAAATTAGGCGATCATCAAAATGCTTTAAAATGTTTTATTAGAACTAGAGATTATTGTACAACATCAAAACATGTATTAACAATGTGTTTCAATATCATTAAATTGGGTGTTGATACTCAAAATTATACACATACTCCATCTTATATTGCAAAAGCTGAACAAAGTCCTGATCTTGATAATGTTTCAAATGCTAAACTTCGTTCTGTTACTGGTCTTTACAATTTAGATAGTAGTAGATATAAACTTGCCGCTAGAAAATTCATTGAAACTCCATTTGAACAATCAAACGTTTTCTCTGATGTATGTATATGATGTGTACAATAAAATTAATTATTATGCATAAATTATGATATTAATATTATGGCCACCGCTAATTCAACATACAGATTATTTCACCACAAGATATTGCATATTATGGTGGATTATGTGCATTGGCAACATTTGATAGAAATGAATTAAAGAAAAAAGTAATTGATGATCCAATGTTTAAAAATTATTTAGAGTTGGTACCAGAATTAAGAGAATTGATCAACGATTTCTACAATACAAAGTATGGTTCATGTTTAAAGTATCTCGATAAAATGAAACCAATTTTATTATTGGATATCCATCTTTACAAACACATTGAAAATTTATATCAAAAGATTAGAAGTAAAGCATTGATTCAATACTTTTCACCATATCAATCTGTTGATATGAATATTATGGCCACTGCATTCAATACCAATGTCTTACAATTGGAAAAAGAAATCAGTAAACTCATTATGGATGGTGATATTCAAGCTCGTATCGATTCTCACAATAAACGTCTTTACGCTAGAAAAGCTGATCAAAGAACTACCACTTTTGAAAAAACTGTTCAAGTTGGTTCAGATTTCCAAAATTCTTCAAATTCACTCTTGTTACGTTTGGAAATGTTGAATAATAATATTTCAACTGTTGGTAATCGTAAAGATATGGATAGAAATAATTTTGATCCATATTCACAACATGGTCATGGTCATCATCATGGTATGCCTCATCCACATCAATTATTTAGTATGTTTAATAAATAAATTGAAAAAACATATACATGTTTTAAATATCGAAACACAAATATTTTTTGAATAGATACCAAAATAATAAATAATAAAATAATCAACATAGAGACACAAACACACATACACAATCACTATAAATAATATAATCCAATAATAAAAAAAAAATGTATTAAACCTATTCCAATATTGTTAGTTATTTTTTTTTTTTCCTAATTGATTTTTAATTTGTTTATATTTTTGGAAGTTACACATAAATTTCAAACTCCACTGTTAAATTTGACTGTTGATAAAGGATTGAAAGGATGACTAAACAAACATTTTTTTATTAAAAAAAACAAAATTATATAAAACTGTCCCTATCTTGTTTGTATATTGTAACGGACAATATTCACCAAATTTATACATTTTTATAATTTTGAAAATTTATTTTCAACTCTCATATTAAATTTTGACTGATGACAAAGCAAGCATTTTTTAATTTTTTTTTTAAAATTTTTTTTTTAACTTTTCTTTTTTTTTTTTTTTTTTTTTTTTTTATTTTTTTTAAAATTCAATCAATTTAATACATCATATATAAAGAATGAGATTATTATTAGTTTTATTATTTTTAGTTTTTGTTAGTTACGTTTCATCAACTACCTACTTTTCAGAAACTTTTGACAGTAAGTAATACATAAATACATATAATTATAATAATGGATCGATTTAAAAATTAAATATAACCACTCATCAATGCAATGATATAATATTTTTTAAAATCTGAAAAAAAAAAAAAAATTGTAACTAACAATAATCTATTACTTTCTTTTTTTTTTTTTTTTGTTTTAATTTAATTTTTTTTTTTATTTGGGGGGAAAAAATGATGGTCAAAATAAATTTGCAAAAAAATGTAGGGAAATAAGGGTAAATTATTAAATAAGGAGGTTAAATGGGTTGTT